>LD355229.1:42735-62932 GCA_001465055.1 Ptychodera flava | reverse complement strand
TTGTTTTTTGTATTTTTTTATTTTTTTTAGTATTTATTTATGTATGTATGTATGGCCCGCCAGATCAAAAACCCCTAAACCACAACGGCGGCCGTCTCAGTGTTTGGGGTACAGGTTCCCCCAGGGGGGGGGGGGGAGATGTGAATTCGTTCAAATGAACGTGTCAGTGCCAAAATATGCAAATGAGGGGGAAAAAAGGAAAAATCCTGCAAATGGCCAAAAGTCAGTAAGCATTGGTCAGACTCGGTTGATACTTAGTATGCAGATTCTAAATTAAGTGTGCACAAATTGGGGTGAAATTTGCATGTTTGTATTTTTAGGGTATTTTTTTCCATTTTTAGTCAAAATAGCTTGTTGTGTGAAATCGCTCATCTGTTGGCTCTGAAAGTTAATATTCATGTTCCTCAGGGTGACCTCACTCAAGTCTGTACAAATTTTATTGATGTTATCATATTTGTAATTTTGGGGCATTTTCCCCAATTTTCGGTCAAAATTTTTTTTATCCAAAAACTACTATTCTGATAGCTTTGATATTTGGTATACAGGTTTCTAAGATTTATCTCGATATAATGTATGGAAGTTAGGATTGAAACTGGCAATTTTTTTATTTTTCGGCAATTTTTTGGCAAATTTCTCTTAAAACTACTGATCTGGTAGCTTAGATATTTAGTGTACAGGTTCCTAGGCTTTATATCAATATGATATATTGAAATTACGATGAAATCTTCAATTTTGTATTTTGGGGGGCAACTTTTCTCATTTTTGGTCAAAAATTTTTTTCCCCAAAATTTACCAGTCTGATTTAGATATTTAGTAAACAGGTTCTTAGGGTTTACTTAATATGATATATTGAAATTAGGTTGAAATCTGGAATGTTGAATTTTTAGGACAACTTTTGTCAATTTTAAGGGATATATTTCGTTTTCTATTTTTAAGATTATTTTGTTAATTTTATACCTACTGAAACTAGGAGTATATAATGTGGCGATTTAGTTAGCATTTGATATGGTCAACTCTATTTGGTGTTGAAATGCGGAAAAAATCATTAGAAAACATGGCTGAGGTAAATATACCAGATTTGGTTTCCAACAAATATATTCAAAAATTTTACAATGTTTAAGAGTATCAAGGTTTTAAATAATTAAAACACTTCCTGCCATCAGGTATCTCATGCAAAGATGGTCAATACAAAGGGGTGGACCATTTGATATCCTGGGGGTCCTCACAGATTTTGACAAAAAATTCCAAACAAATGTCAATAAAAAAATCAACCAGAGAAGGTTTGACAAAAACAAAAGGTGGGAGAGGTGGAAAAAAGAATGTACAATTAACCAGATAAAAAAGATAATGTACCTCATCAATCTTCCAGATACCCCACCCCTTTATCAAATGGTCCACCCCTGATGTATTTTTGCGCGCAATTTACTTACCATGCAGTGTATATTACTTTAAGATGTCAAGTAAGGTGAGGATTTGAAAGGAATAGTCAAGTTCACCACAGTTAAATTTCTTAACTTTGTCTATTGTGTCATCATCCTTGTTTAATTGATTAAGTTTGTAAGTTGTTCAAGATGTGGATGCATCAGTTGTTCTGGAAGAAAACAATGTTTACTTTTCCCTGTAGGGTTTCTTAGTTAATGATTGTATTTTGAAATCTCTCCATGTATCTGGTGTATGGGCAAAATGTAAAAATTGGTTGCATGTTATGTTTTTCAGTCTATGTCAGATATTTTAAATAAAAAATCAAGAACAGTTCGCTGTATGCTTGTAAAAGATGACATATTTGTCAATACATAAACTGCCATGTAGATCGATTGCCTTAAAAATTATCACAGAAGTAGAAAAGGAAAAGAAACTAATCAAATTGCTGCAACATATTTACCCTCAGTGCCTGTAGGCCTATATTTAACTATTTTATCAATACATTCAGCTGTTTATTATATGTTTATCACTCTCCATCGGCCAAGGCACACCTGAGGGCCAATGTCATCACTCTGTGCCAGTCTCTGTATGTCAGTCTGTCTGTATGTCTATCCCTGTTTCATACAATTGTTGGCTTGTTTTGATAACTATATGGGAGCGAACAGTGACATTGTCACTATGTTGTTAAATTTTTTGTAAATGAATAATAATACTATTTCTAAGCTAAATGGTGGCGTTTTTCCTTTTTCCCGTTGGCAAATAATTATGAAAATGAAAAATGTTTGGGGCTTGATGAAAAAACCTCTGTGAGGAACGCGTCCATTTTCGTGACGTCATAAGAGGCGTTCGTGAGTGTAGAACCGAGAAGATATACACACAATTGCAGAATGGCATCTATGTCAAGTTTTGTCTATAATTTGGAAAGTGAAAATCACTCCTACGACGAAATGTTGTTTGGAATGATTGATTTAGTGGGTAGCCAGTGATGAAGAGTCTAGTGTTACTGTTGAAAATGATACCATCGGAAATATTGTGAGCGTAGATTTTGTGCCTCAGTTCACTCAATGTGAATCACTTCCTAGACCAGCCGGCTGCTAGTCGAGTAGGTCAACCCAAACATTCCACAGTTTCACTAGAAATCTAGATCTACCTGCCCTGCTCTTTACAAAAGTTATTAGACTAGCATATTACTTTTATCAGGCCTTACTGCCTGTGGAATTGATCCTGTGCTTTCCTGCAGTACGTATACACAGTGAAAACACGTAAGATACCAGGCGGATCCCAGACGCTTAGCTTTAGTCTCAGTCTGCGGCACCAGTTACAACTGGCCAAGGCCATCACGTTGACACCCCCTCCCACAAATCGAAACATCAGCCTACGAGAGTAAATTGCTTCAATATCACCTCACCATAAACGTGACAGTCGATTGATTTTATTCAAATTCCTTCAATTCATTCTGTTTTGATATTTATATGCTTACAAACTCGGGGCAAGTCTAGTCAGACACCAACGAAAGGAAATATTCGGATCCAATATGGCCGCCAACCCACATTTTGATTTATCGCCGATAAATTGGCTTGTCCAATCCTTGACATTTCTTATTGAAGAGGACAGTTTAGAGCATGATTAGAGCTTAAAACGCTTCTTATTGTTTGCCCAAGCATCCGAACTGAAGAGGTTCGCAACCCTGAAACTGACAGGATTATTTAGCCCGTGGGCTAGAGGGGGTCTACGTGCACCCCCACAGGATAACAAACCTGCATTTTTCAGAAGCCTTGGGATCCCTAGAATACGAAATGGAATTTTAACAGAAAAAATATAGGGATGCAATAGCTGTTATGATCATGTTTTGAAGGGTACCGCAAAATCACGATTTTGCAACCAACATGCATTTTCGTCAAATCTGTCTTCTTGTAAGTCATCTGCTGAGCTTATTTTTCAACATAAACTCACTTGTTTGGTATCATTAGAAAGGACATTTATTCCTCTTGAAGATGACATATGTACTATGCAATATCTTCTGCAGTTTTTGTTAAATATGACCAAAACTTACCCCATACCCCAAAGTTTAACATTGCAAATTACAGTAAATCTCAAATTCTACCAATCTTTTAGCTAGGCATAATAAAAAATACAATGCTAGGTATGAAATCTGTTTTATTTGGTACAGGGACATGTCAGAAATATGAAATAGACTTTTAACAGGAAAAATATTGGGACTCTACAGCTGTAACAGTCATATTTTGAAGGGTACCGTAATATCACAGTGTTGCCGACTTGCATACATTTTTGTTAAACCTGTCTTTCTATAAGTCATCTGCTGAGCTTGTTTTTTAATATAACCTCACTTGTTAGGTATCATTAGAAAGACAATTTACTAATATTTAAAATGACATATTGTAACATGCAATATCTTGTATAGTTTTCATGAAATATGACCAAAACTTACCCCATACCCCAAAGTTTACATTGAAAATTGCAGTCATTGTAGAATATATTGCATAGTACATATATCATCTTGAAGAGGAATAAATGTCCTTTCTAATGATACCAAACAAGTGAGTTTATGTTGAAAAATAAGCTCAGCAGATGACTTACAAGAAGACAGATATGACGAAAATGCATGTTGGTTGCAAAATCGTGATTTTGCGGTACCCTTCAAAACATGACCATAACAGCTATTGCATCCCTATATTTTTTCTGTTAAAATTCCATTTCGTATTCTAGGGATCCCAAGCCTTCTGAAAAATACAGGTTTGTTATCCTGGGGGGGGGGGGGGTTGCACGAAAATCCCCTCTAGCCCACGGCCTAGATGCCATCCATCAGAATGTTGATTGAAAATTGCCGTTCATCTCGTCGGGCCCCTCGGGGCCCTACTGCATGCTGCACTCTGGACCTTGCCAAACGGTGAACTCGCCCTTGCTTGGTTCTGTATATTCAACACTACAGTTTTGTAAATAATGATGTGAATAGCAGCCTGAAAAAAAGTGAAAACTTTACACAATGCAATTTCTTAACTGAGGTGGCGAGTCTGATTCGACCCCTTTCAATACGCATCACTCCTAATGCTCTGGCTATAGACTGTCACGTCCGGCGTCGAACAGATTTGAAGCTGTAGTATTTTAGGCGTTTTAACGTAGTGCAGTTTATCAAGTAGTACAGTTTAGAGAGCTACTAATTATGAAAGGCTTTAATCTCATTCATAGAATGTCCTGGGTGCTTTGGTTCCATGTCTGGGTATGCTATTCCTGTACAGTGCACAGAGGTTGAGCTATCTCGGCGTGGGGTCAGCTGCTGGTATTATCACACTGACACTCAACACACAACTCTGCCATGCCCTCATGGAAATATCTCTAGGTCCACACCAAATTAACAGCACAAATGTTGACGAAAACTATCCAGGTTTGTGGTGTTGCAGCTCCAAACCGCGCATCTTTTCATCATAGCAAACTACCTGAAATCTTCTCGAAGTTGATACCCGATGCGTTGACTATTGCTCTCAGGGGATTGCTCTCACAGGTTAGTCACTTCTAACGTCATGCCACGTGACCAATTCGCGGCGAATCTGAACTCTGACGTTTTTTGACAGGGTGAATTTTTCACAACTTTAACAGTGAAATACACTACTATAGAAATAGTTGCAACAACAACGTTATGGATTTTTCGAAATAATGAATATTATTTTATGCAATTCGATTAAGTTCAGACACACAAAAAAATAGGTGAGATATACACTTTAAGCGATGACTTTGAAACAGGTAGATAATTTGAACTGCACACGTCACAAAGAATCACAAATGAGCGAGAATTTAATATTCAATAAGCTTCTTATTCGTCTCGCATTCTTGTGCTTAGCCAAACCTTGTTCGTGTTTCTATTTACTATTCATCATGAATTCCAACTCTGACAGCTAAATATTACCAATGACAAATGTAGAGGTGTGTCTGTACGTAAATGTCATTCTCTTTGTTCACTTCTTGGTAACAACTTGGAGCTCAAAAACGAAGCTCCATGGTAACTCGAATCGTTCTTTGATCTAAATTATGACATAAAATAGAACGCTAACGATTTCCAAAAGAAGGAATTTATATCATCATTGACCCGGGCAGTATAACGTTTCTTCATCCAATTCAGTCATAATGCAACAATCTGATTTGTATCACGACTACTACTAAATTCAATGGTTCAAAATATTAAATCGCTACTTTTAAAACCAATGTATTTCATCATTACATCGATATCTATATGCAGAATCATCGTTTATAGCAGCGCCATGTTCTACTACTACGTCGATTCAAAATTGTTTATTATAGCCAATGCATTGGAAACAACAACATATCAAACCTGCTTTATTGATTGGGTGATGATGTAATAAACCAATTATCTTATCATGAATTGCATATCTTTTGCTCGAAGTGTGCTACGACGGGCAGTCGCATGAGTATTTCAATGACAGAATGACAAACAACATGCCATCTACTACGGGCGTGTACTCAAAAGGGTTTCTGTCAAGCATTGAATAAATAACGTCTAAAACTGCACAAAAACAGTTATACTGCTACAAAGTTTCGCTTTAGAGGCCATGGCAAGCTGACTGCTATGAAGACCTATGAGTTGAGCAATATTACAAATTTACACGACGATGAACTGACTTCCTGTCGTGGGTTCAATGAACCTTCGAAACTTCGCATGTTACGATTCAAAGGAGTAGAACAGCCCCGAGATGTGAAGAAACTGATAGGCATATATCCTTATCCAACAAAGTCATAATATAATTCTTCAATGTTTGACAGAAACCGTACGTATCGTTGAAACCGTTTTGAGTACACGGCATGTTGTTTGTCATTCTGTCATTGAAACACTCGTGCGACCACCCGACGTAGCGCACAACTTTGAGCAAAAAAAAAATGCAATCAGTGATAAAATAATTGGTTTATTTCATCATCAACCAATCATTAGGGGAAGTTTGATATGTTGTTTATTTCAGTAGATTGAATATAACGAACAATTTTGAATCTACATAGAATATGTCGCTGCTGTATACGATGATTCTGGATAATATATCGAAGTGATGTCGAAATACAACTTTCCAAAATAACCTTGCAGCGTTTTGGACTATTAGTTCAAATTGAATTAGTAACAGTCGTGATACAAGTTAGACTGTTGCAATGTGACTGAATGGAAATGTAAAAAAAAACCCATTATACTGCCTTGGTCAATGATGATATAATTCTTTTTTTGTAAATCGTTAGCGTTCTATTTTACGTCATTATTTAGATCAAAGTACGATTCGTTTTACCATGGAGCTTCTGTTTTAGCTCCATGTTGTTACCAAGAAGTGAAACAAAAGAATGACGTTTACGTACAGACACACCTGGACATTAGTCATCAGCAATCTTTTCTTCTGTCCAAGTCGTGGCCCAAGAATAAGAGACTGATAAATCGTGTAGTTTATTTTACATCGAATTCTCGCTCATTTGTGATTCTTTGTGACGTGTGCAGTCCAAGTGGCCTACTTGGTTCAAAGTCCTCGCCAAAATAAGTCGTGATGTAATTGGTCACTTGCTGCTCGATACTCGTTATAGCTATTTTTATGTTAGCCAGGCTGAGTCTTTCCTCATCCTAGGTTGTCACTTTCCCATCCAGTCAAAAACTCAAGCGATAATCGTCGTAGTTGCTATATTTTGCGCAGAGATTTTATACGTACTGCACGCCACATCGAAGCAAAATGTGGTATATTTGAAGCAGCGTTAGGTTTTACAAGACTCCCTGTCTGGATAAATTCAACTCATTAATAGAATGAAACAAGCTGACTCGTTAGAAAAAATTAGGTCATTCAATATTAAAATATGGTTACAATATAGGAAATGTTTTCCATTGATAAGACCCACTGCTGTTGGTGAAAAGTGCATTTATGAGCAAACTGAACTTAGTGCTTTACGAAATCTCTTTATCAGTATAGCATGTAAGAGGCGTGGGAGTAGGTCGTTAGATTCTACGAAATAGTATGTCACAAGCACAATATTGGTAAAGACATCATTAGTACGGTCAATCGATAAATTCTATTAATTTTAACTGTTAAATACACAATCTGTAAATCTATTGCAGTTTACAATGCTTCAACCTGTTCTCCTTCATGGGCCTACTCTTTCAAGCCATCATGAAGGAAGTACAGTTACTGTAATGCTTTTAAACATGCGATCAAACATTTTCCTAAAGATTAACCTTTCGAATCTCATTGTTTCGAAAAGTGACACATTACGAAGCAGATTTGCTTGTACAAGGTAGGCGCTAATAACACCTTTAAAAGTATTTCAATATTTCTGAATCGTCTGAACAATGCGCATTAGTCCTAGGGGGACTATAGATTTTAGGGTCGTATCAGGGAGGGACACCTGGACTGAGAAAGGGACTTCAAAAAATAAAGCTACTGATTGGATGTTTCATAATGGACAAGTATTGAACAGAATACCCCCCAAAAAAGAAAAAAAAATCCAAAACAAAATAAACAACAAGAAAGTTTACCGGTAAAATGTCCAGCTGTTACTTATGAAACATATATATTAACTAATGTATATTCGTACCCTGTATGGATTCGCATACATCACATGTACCTGCTTCTACCACGTTGTTGTGTCAACAAAACATTGTAAGTTTAACCAGTTCGTACCCCAATTCACAATAAACTGGCTACACCCAATAATGAGTACAGGAGGTTCGGGCCAAATTATTGGCGAGAAAGGGTCAAAAGTAGTATAAACATATAATGATATCGATTAGGAATAGGGGAAAACTTAAGCTTACACGTGGGTACGGGGATAAGGGAGCCTTGGTCTCAGCACAGGTTTCTTATTTCTATTGTTTATACGTTTTATTGTTATACGTTTGACTGTAAGTTATAATTATATATTGCAAATAAAGATTTATACTTCGTCTGTCCTAAGTATTGGTTTTGTAAAGATTTCTTTTTTTCTTTCACTTAGACTTGGTTTAAGTCTGTGATTTGTTAACGTATGAGTGGAGTGAACGCAATGATTTGTATTTTGCTTTCATGTAAAACGCGCGCGTTATAGTGGAGTGGACGCGATGAGTCGGGTGAACGCTATACAGGAGAGTTTAACCCGGAATCCGGCAGAAACTAACTCATTATACTGCGCAGACTCAAAGCTAACGCATTCAATCGCTGGGAAAATAAAGCCGGGCTACCAAATTCCGAATAGGTTTGTACGAAATAGGAGAGATACCAGAGAAACTATTATAAATGATTTAGTTTTTAAAAATTCAGCGACTTGAACCAAGTCTATTTTTCACTGTGTAATGTATTTGTCCTTTGACAGTCTTACGCGAAGTTTCATCAGTATTTACATCTATTATCTGACGCATTTGATTGCCTTATTCGCCAAAGCAAGCAAGGGTGAGTTACTAATCATTGAACGCTGTCACCAGATTGTCACCACATTAACTTTGACAAAGTAAACAACGAACGCAACAGCAAGTGTATACCAGATACTCTTGCGGGTGCGTTCCTTGTTGTCAAAGTTAATCCAGTGATAATCATATAATAGAGTCGTGCCAGCCGTGAAACCTTTTCCTGTTCCCTTTTTCATAAGATAAATCGGAAATTGTTTTTATACCCATAACCTTTGCGTCACCAACAACCGCGGTCTCTTTAGCACAAGGGGCTCGCTCGTACCAAGGGAAGCGAAACGGACGTACGATTTTGGTGTACGCCAGGCCGGTGAGGCGCTGTCTGTGAGCTCCCCGGTCCAGTTCAGCAACCGAAAACGTACGCTTCCCAAACACGCGTACGCTCGCCTTCATTATGCAGCGTAGATTTATGACATTTGTTTATAATCTGTACATTTACTTACAGATCTCTACCGTTTTGTATCATTTTACTTTTTGTTTTCATTTTACTTTGAATTTGATTTTCACTTCTGTTTACTTCAACTTAATTTTCATTTTACTTTGGAATATTTATTTTTGCTTTTATCGAGAAAAAATTATGTTTTAAATAAAATGCTCCTACTGTTTTTTTCTCAAAATGTAAAACATTTTTTCCCATGTATTTAGTTTGATTTTTTGTTAAAAGAGTATTTTCTTTTTCAAATTTATTTTGTCTTGTTTGTAATCTTTTAATTTGTTTTTGTTTAAATATTACTTTATTTAACATGAATTATTTTTGTAAATATTCACCTTGAAATTAGGTGTTAACATAAAACAACTCAGCAAAATACTTAAATCCTAACGTATTTTTATCGGTGGCACCTCCAGGCCACCACAGGAACTGTTGCCAGTAACGCTTTGAAAATTTCGTTCAATTCAACGGCCATAGTTTCTACGGCCATAGTTTTGCAATCATTCGTAATAATGCAGATCTACAATGCACAATGAAATTGCTGCATCATTCCAGACAGACAAATATGGTCATTATTTAAAACGTCTTCGTCACGCAATGTTAACAATTCGTTGATGATCACATATGATGAAAACAATTCATAATATTCATGCTCATCTCACGACGGTCGTGGAAGATTTTTAAACTCTAGTGATCACTGAAACCGACGGGATCTCTCTCTCATCATTATTGTCTTGCGACAATGGAGATTGTTTCAAAAATGGCAGGCTGACACACCTGACATACCTGTTTATTTTGGAATCGTGCCAAACGATATTGTAGTATTGTTATATCAATATTAAAATTAGAATAATGCATCTCAGTTCGTGGCCAAAAACTGTAGAAATCAATTATTAAACATTAACTACAGCAGACGTTAAAAGCTAGAATCAATTGCAAACTTGACAGATCACTGAAAAGTAATGATTATTTCCATAGAATATCGTTGATATCGTTGTTATTCAACCAAACTAACACACATCACCAATTGTCAAGTTGTTTCCGTCTTTAGGTGAGTTGTAAGTTTTTGGTAATGTTTTATCATGTAGATGTCCATTTCACCATATTCGGGATTATCGCTGAAAAACACAATTCGTTGAATGAGTGAAGGGATTATATCCTATAAGATTAGAACTCCTTGTGGAATCTCTCGAGCGAGGATTTCGTATGGCATTCTGGGTGTGTTCGAACGCGGCCTACCACCGTCTCTAACCGTTATCATATTTACAATGTATGACACTTTGCGGGTATTTACACAAGCTGCCAAGAGCAGCAAAGAGTTGCCGTGATCTAAAGTTTTCTTACCGACTTCTTTCTTAGGCAAGTTTGTGACAATATAATACATTTAAAATATTACTCATCTGTTAAAAAAGTACAGGTATAATCGTAACACCTGCAGGAGTGGTCGTTGGAAAATACTTGGGGCTAAACATACTTAGTAGCGGTCATAAAGAGATGACCATACGACACATCATAGACAAAAGTATTAATCTTTACGGCCCCTGATATGGGTTTTGCGGACCGAAGTTGTACGGCGAAAGGGCCCGAGCGTGCAAAGGCCCTACGCCGTATGACCGAGGTTCGCACAAACGGACTTAAAAATATTGTGCAAGATTTGAAGATTGAAATTCATGCAATATGTCACACATTTATCGCCATTTTTGTAAATTTTCTGAAAAACAATGGCTGTATCCCGTCGCGTATTGATCTAGATAATAACATTGTTTCCCTGTAGAACTTTTAGAGCCATGTACATATACAAAAGAATGAGGCGTAAATTGAAGGGTAATAAGAACAGCGTGGTGTAACTCATCGTAAATTTCACTGTACCGGCAGAGAGATGCGATAATCAGTAAATACCTCGATTGAAAGAAATACTGTCCCTTTAATGTTATGAGGATTTCGCGATGAAATGACCATGTACTTGAAGCTTGGCGACCGGTGACAGCTAGGCTTAGCTCATGTGTTGCATGATCGCACTCGATCTAATTTATATTCAGTTCACTTTCAAATCTTTCAAAAACGCAGACATCATCGATAATGTGCTCAGTTAACACTGGATTTTAATATGAAACCCTGAGAAATATCACCCAATTTCGCTACCTTCACTGTCGCTCGTCCGGTCAGAATGGAGGACACGTTCTAATCTAGCCCTGGCTTTGTTTACGAAAGAGACGTTTGTTGATAGCAACGCGCGTAGTAACAAGAATGAAGCTAGTAGATTCTGAAATGCACTGCTTGCCCATATTGTGGCAAAATGTACCTGGGCGTGATGAGGCACATTATTACACAAGCACTACAGGTTTTTTGGCAGCCGATTTGTTCCACGCGTCGTCGTCCTAATGAATTATTCATGAGACCACTACGGCAGCGACACGCTGTCTCATGGACATTGAAGCCCGACATCTATAACGCTATTGCCGCCGATTCAAGCTAGCATTGTCCTAAATATACGCTAAATATATAGTATACATATACATATACATATACATATACATGAAAACGTATATGTAAGTATTTTACTTATACATGAAATAAATTATGAAAATTCTACCCAAATTATGCTGACACAGACAAGCGGTTATGTCCGAATCGCGTACAGCACCACTGCTAATTAAGCCCTGAAATCAATTCGTACCAGAAAAGTAGGTCGTAATTTTAAAATCGAAAAATACGATTTTTGTTACGATGAACATCCGAACGACTGTGTCTTTTCTTCCATTTCGTGCGAAAAATGAAAAAATTAAACCGGCAAGTTTTAGGTATTGCAAGTGTGGATGAATGATACGAAAAAGTCCCATAGTAAACAATGGTTTTTGCGTGGATCGTCGGTACCTTGTGGATCGCTTGCTTCATTTTTTTGTGTGTTTCATTCATAAATACAAAAATTCATACCTGAGACCTTGAGATGCCGTACTACAATCACATCGTTTTCGATTGTGAAATATATGCTTAAATTCTTGTGATTTTACACTTGTATCGCCGTCTGTAGTTCGACAAAAACACATTGCTCGCGCCCCGTAAGAAAACAATGGCATCTACTAGCTGCAAAGTCATCGCTGCTATCGTTTCGATCACTTGCTTCAATATATTTATTTTATCAGCTACGAATGTAAAAATCTAAATCCGTAATCTTTAGATGTCGTTCTACAATCGTATTGTTTTCGATTTTTAAATATTGGCTTAAATTATTGTATTTTTACATTTTTACCGCCTTCTGTTGTTCGGCAACACATACTCGCGCCCCATAGAAACAAAGGGCGCTGATGATCTACCAGCTAGCAGCTGTAGGCTAAATTCTTCGCCGCTATCGTGCCGATCGCTTGTTTCAAGATATTTATTTCACCCGCTTTGAATGTAAAAATCTAAATCTATAATCTTGAGATACTGTACTACAAGGGTGTTATTTTCGATGTTTGGATGTTCCGTTAGTTTCGTGTAAATTTACATTTTACTCTCGTGATTTGGCGACGTACGCGTTACTGTCCCGCACTCAGTACAAAACAATGGCATTTTTACCGGCTGTAGCCTAAATTCTTCGCCGCAACCGTGCCGATCGCTTGCCTCAAGATAGTTATTTCTTCAGCTATGAATGTAAAAATCTAAATCTATAATCTTGAGATACTGCCCTACAAGCGTATTATTTTCGATGTTTTGCTGTTGCGTTGGTTTTATTTAATTTTACATTTTACTGTCGTGATTCGGCGACGTAATTTATTACTCCCAAACCCATACAAATACGATGGCATTTACCGGCTGTGATTATTCACCGGTCCCGAGTCAATCGCTCGCTTGGAGATTATTATTCCTCCAGCTATTGATTTAAAAAAATTACAAAAATAATCTTGATGTTCTGCACTTCAATTGTATGGTTTTAGATTTTTGAAGTTTTGCTTTATTTTTTTAAAGTTTACATTGTTACAGACGCAAGTAATTAACCGCCTTACATGCAGAATACCCTATAGATAACAACGGCGTTTTCACCGGCTGCAATGCTTTACCGACCCCATTTACATCGCTCGCCTCTTTATGCTTATTGCTGCCACTATGTATATAAAATATTACACATATTATCTGGAGATAATATGCTTCCATTGTGTGGTTTCCGATTCTTGAATGCATACATAAATTGTTCATTTTTTTGCATTTGTATTGCTGGTGTTCGGCGACATCAACATGCGTTGCGCGATATTGTAAACATTGGCTATATAATCAGTCTGCAGGTGTATACAATAATCCGACATATCTTGGGAAGTGTATCTAGCAAAAACAAATACAGAAGTATCATTTTCTACTTTTTGCCTCCTATATTTACAGCTGTTTTCAGATATATAAGTACTATAACTCGATGATGGCAGCTTCTCTTTCAGGGCGCCGCCATCTTGAAAAATCCGTTACTATTGACAATAGCAATGGCAGAGCTTAAACGATGGCGGCGCTGCACTGAACAATTAGTCTGGTTCCCTGACCCATTTCCCCGGTAGAGGGCGTGGGGAAATATAGGGTCAGGTACCGACTAATGTAAACATGGACGCTATTGGGTTAAAATAAAACAAGCTGTGATTGGATGAAAGTAACACTTGTAACTTTTTCTCATCTTTCTTGGGTTTCGCACTTTCAGGCTCACTTGACACCAGCTTCTTGTTTGTACCACAAAGCCGTGGAGGTAGAAAGAAAGACTTTCTACCTCCATGATTTAGCCACTGTGATTTAGCACACCTCTTAATACTTTTAGAACGTCGACATGATGCCTGGCATTTTTCACGAAATTCGGACACCATTCTATCCATCGAAATCAGTCGTCGTTCACAGTTCCAACAAAGTTTGCTTTCAATTAGCTGTGATATCGCAGCAGTACTTGTGGCATGTATCGAACGTGCTCGGGTCATTGGGGTCACGCCACAGTCGGTGATGACCTCAATGACCCTAGCGCGTTCGATACACGCAACAAGTACTGCTGCGATATCAAAGCCAGCCTTCAATCACCTCTATTTCCCCGTACATCTGGATTAATCCTTTCAGTTTATGTTTCCCGTCTCGTGTGCCAATGTTTTTGGTTCGGATACCAGTGTTCAAACATAATTCTGATCCAGTCGAATTTTGACCGGCGTTTTCATGGTAGCAGCAATATTTGTTGTAGCATGTTTCTGTCAGGTGACTAACCTCCGCCATCATGAACAAAATTCTGTTCAAGATGGCTACCCGGTACCTGACCCTATATTTCCCCACGCCCTCTACCGGGGAAATGGGTCAGGGAACCAGACTACTGAACAATTAGAAGGCCTTTTTCCCCTTAGTGAAAAGTGAGGGCGTCTTTTCCAATAGGGTTATACACGAATGTTGCTCGAGGTATATGATAAGTATGATTTATCAATTGCGAAGGATACCATTATTTTCATGTGTAATGAGTCATAATATTGTTTGATGGTCACGGGGCTTTCCTTGCATAACCTGAATTACAGCGCAAGACGTGCTAACATTCTTTTAGGATCTTCATCACAGAGACTTCGCAGCCTAATGAAACATAGTTACCTTAAACCCGCCGTTGTCAATCCTAGGTTATCGCATTAGTGGGTGCTCCACCCTGTCAACATAGTATCGTTTTCATTGTTTTGCGTCAAAAGCCGCTATATTAATAGATTTACAAACATAAACTATTCACATCGAACGTCGATGGACGTGCATTTTGGCGTGAGGTGTTTTCACCATTCATGGTGCGTTCGAGTTACGTTATTTCAACGATTGCGGCAGTGTGTCGCTTGGCGCCGGATGCGGACAGTGTCCGCGTACTAAAATTACCACTGCATGTTAATATACTGGTATGCAAAAAACACGATCTGCATCGCTCGAATCTCTGAAATTTGTAGAACTAATATGTTCATATTAAATTTGGAAGCATCAATGTCGAAGCGAGTATTTTCTGAAGATTGAACCGTGATCCCCCGGGCCCGACGTACGTACTCAACCAGCCAACGTTAATGTGGCCAAGATAGCGGTCGGACGTCAGAAAACAAGCCGAGATTATTCAGACGTAGTGAACTTTGTGGAGATCGGAACTGCATCGTGTCGGTTATCGATAGGATAGCACTTGTACACATGGATTTGTCTTGTGCTAGAAATGACGAAACAGAGAAAGTCAAAGATTATTTGTTTGTGATGTGGAGTAACATTTTTAAAGCTGTGCTAATAACCCTTTGGATTGTGTTTTGGACAAGAGCATATTAGCTTACTTTGCTAAACAAGCAATGTCGTGTAAAGAGTTATATCCCGCGTGGGATAATCTGAATAGCGCTCTGGCTAAGGTTGCAAGTGCACTTTTAAACAACCTTACATATAGGAAATTTTCATTATCAGCTTAACCCAGTCAATGCACAGGAAAATATCACCACACACCTGGTCACATTGTCTTGCCTTATCTGACATAAGGCGGAAGTAAACTGATGATTGATTTCGTTTCGCGGTTGGCACATTTTTTATGCCGCTATTGACGGAAGTACAAAAGATCATTGTCTCAAGCGGATGAGTTCAATGAGTTTTGGAACTGATGCTTTATTTTGAAGTCTATTGTAGTAAACATTTTAAAAAAGTACAATGGTCGGCAGCAAATCGTATTATGTGATCTTTTACAAATTTTCAAGGAAATAATGGGGTTTCTGCATCAATTGTATAATGCTTGCTAATTCTTACACATGCATATTGTTTATTCAAAATGTACAATGAATGGCAACTTACCTTTAATTTTTTCTGCTTTTTTGTTTTTCTTAGTACATCTACAGCCTGTAGTAACTTAGGGTACACGCACAATTTTGTTTGCATTATAATTGTAATTCGTCTGAACCAGTAAAACGGATGGATAACAACTATTAAAAAGATACTTTTTGAAGGTATTAAATACTCTAATTGTAGTGCAGATAAGCGGCAATTTAGTAAAATGATGATACAAGCATGAAAATTGGCATGTTTGCGTTGTTGTAATTATTTCTAAAAAATGTTAACCATGCAAAAATCCAATATTGAGGTAACTTCCCAAGATGGCCGCTAATTAGCTTGCGGTAAGAAAAAAAAATATGGTTAGGGGAAATGTACATATACTCCAAACCAACTTAAGCTTAGGGGAGGGTCTTTTTAACTGAAGCTGATTTAACGGCCAAACCTTCAATTTTGCATGTGATATATCCTCCGTAGGAAATCACAGACGATGTACATTGATTCTTTTAAATACATACACATTATCGACAAGCTTCACAGGCAAAGAAGATGCAGTGACCTTTAACAGTTAAAACAGATGATAGACAAGGGACAAAGGCATATGAATCAGGTTGCAAAGACTACAATTATCAAACATGTAGAAATACAAATATGTTGTTGGTTTCATGTTTTATTTTGGAAAAAATATTCATAGTTCTATTATAGACTACCGTGTACATGTATAGTGAATTAACATTTCGGTCAAATTCCAAAATCCATTTTCTTGCAAACACATCCACTTGAAACCACCTTAGTTTAATCAAGTACAGGGCTCGAAATTAGCCGTAGTCCCGCGTCCACAGACTACCAACTTTTCTCTGGGGCTACCAAAACCCATGAAATGGTAGCCCACAAGGACTACCAAAGCCTGAGACTGAGATTACTCAGTGGGCGACATGATGTTGATCGCTGTGAGATGACCGACGCTTATACAGTCAACCCAGCTGGACACAGAAAGGACATGTTGACTTTGTTGCGACAAACTTTCAATAAAATATCATTATCTGAACTGATGTACTTGGATAACAGGCTCGGGAAATGATGGCCAATGAAAATTCATTTTCATAGTTATTTAATCACAATTTATCAATCACAATTAAACACAAAATTATTCAAACTGCAAAGAAAAAGCTGTCGGGCCATCCACAAATTACGCTTTCCGGAGTGTATGAAATCATCCCATGATATAGTGGCGAAATATAGTCAAAATTGCTACGAAAGTATTAGGAACATGACTTTACCAAGTTAATATCATCCTGAAATTCACAGCCAATCTATTTTAGCCATGTTATGTTCACACAACACTGAGTGAAAAATCGTCATTGCGATCATACAAATTTGCATGTAATCTCTGCGTATGCATGAATAGGTCGTCAAACTTTGAGATGTCAACGTTGTCCACTACACATGCTATACCGTTCTCCTAAGGCTATGATCTGCAGGTATTGATGTCAAATGATTAGAAAATTCACTTACTGGATAGAATCATGCAAAATAAATCTTTCATCGTCTAGATATAAATAAAAAATCCTTTACACAAAAAACCCTCTTCATTCATACATGGGCTACCAGACCTTGTCGCTGGCCTACCAACTTCAGAAAATGGTAGCCCAATGGGACTACCGGGGAAAAAAAGTTAATTTCGAGCCCTGAAGTACCTCAATATAGATCAATAATCAAGAGTACATAAATACAAAGATTTATTTACCTAGTTTTGTATTGGAAAAAAATTATTCATATTTTCCTTATCGACTACCATGTATAGTAAATTAACATTTTGGTCAAATTACAAATCCAATTTCTTGCACACACATCCACATGTAACCACCCTAGTCTAATCGAGTACATAATATCAATAATCAACAGAACATAAATACAAAGATTTACCTAGTTTTGTATTTGAAAAAAAATATTCATACTTTCTTCATAGACTACAATGTATATTGAATAAACATTTCGGCGAATCTCCAAAATCCAATTTCTTGCATACACATCAACATGTAACTACCCTAGTCTAATCAAGCACATGAATATCAATAATCAAGAGTACATATAAATACACAGATTTACCTAGTTTTGTATTTGAAAAAAACATATTCATAGTTTCCTCATAGACTGCCCTGTATAGTGAATCAACATTTTGGTAAGATTCCAAAATCCAATTTCTTGCACGCATATCCATTTAAAACCACCCTAGTCTAATCAAGTACATGTATATCAATAATCAAGAGTGCTTTAACACACAGATTTACCTAGATTTTTATTTGGAAATAATTCTCATAGACTGCCATGTATAGAGTATCAGCATTTTCAGTGAAATTTCAATAATCAAATTTCTTGTACACACATGCACATTTTCCTTCCCGCTGCAAGCAAAGTATATTCGCATATATTATCAAACGTATATTATGTACAGATATAACTTGTTTTGCAGGGAAAAATTGTCGGTAGTTTGCCTGATCGATTCCCATGTATTATTATTAGCTCACGTGTTGAAACACGTGGGGTAATATTATAGCGATGTCTGTCTGTCTGTCCGTGTGTGTGCGTATGTGTGTGTGTGTGTGTGTGTGTGTGTGTGTGTGTGTCTGTCTGTCTGTCTGTCTGTTTACACGATTACTCAAAAACGCCTGAACAGATTCAAGTCAGATTTGCTACACAGGTACCATATGCTATTTGCAAGTACTGATTAGATTTTGGTTAGTGTGGCTAGCATATTAATGAAGTTATGCAATATCATTTCTTTCATATAATGGTTTCCCTATAGAGACAGTAATGACAGTGTCGACATATATCAAGAAATAATGCACAAAATTTCATGAAACTTTTCACAAATGACAATCTAAGAACATTATGATGATACTGTGTGTCATGTCAATTATCTGCTCATTTGCATATTTTATGAACTTTTGTAACTAGTTAAATAACTCTGAAATTCCTGTACCAAATTTGATGATACTTGCAACAAATGTTGATATGATATATATCTAATTGTTCTTAGAAGCATTGGGCAGCTTCAAGTTAATAATAGCTCATTTGCATATTTTATGAAGTTTTGTAATTAGTCATATAACTAAAAAAATAACTGCACCAAATTTGATGAAATCTGCTGCAGATACTGATCCGACAGATATTTAACTGTGGTGTAAAGCATGAAGTTTATTAAGGGTTCATTTACATATTTAATTAACTTTGTAACTCTAAAAGTACGGCACCAAATTTTGTGAAACCTGCTACAGATATTGATCTGATAAATATATAATTGTGCTATGAAACATTGAGCAGTGTCAAGTTAAATAAGAGTTAATTTGAATATTTAATGAACTTTGTAATTAGTAATATTACTCCAAAATTGCTGTATTAAATTTGATGAAACGTGCTACATATGTTGATCTGATAGATATCTAACTATCCCATGAAGCATTGAGCAGTGTCAGGTTAATAAAAAGCTCATTTGCATATTAAATTAAATGTTGTAATTAGTGATTTTACTCTGAGAGTACTGTGCGAAAGGTGATAAAACCTGCCACATATAATGATATAACGGATATCTGATCGTTCTTTGAAGCATACTACTATTAATGAACGTGTTGTAAACACGTAAGCACATTCAGTTCTCATCTGGTTTGAAATGTTTTGGTTGAAGCACTATATCAGCCACATCGACTTGCCTTCTTTTAGCTGCGCAAAACATGGTGACACTTCCGTAAATGTATGACCCTTAAAAAATCTTGCGTGATAATGGCGACCTTTCCTATGTATGTATGTATGTATGTATGTATGTATGTATGTATGTATGTATGTATGTATGTATGTATGTATGTATGTATGTATCTATGTATCTATGTATGTATCTATGTATGTTACTATGTATGTGTCTATGTATGTATGTATCTATGTATGTATCTATGAATGTATCTATGGATGTATCTATGGATGTATCTATCTATGTATGTATGTGTCTATGTATCTATGTATTTATGTATCTATATACCTATGTATGTATATGGAAGGCTGGATGGATGGATGGCTGGATTGATGGTTTGATGGGTTGATTAATGTTGGGACGGTCGTCAACTAAACTATGATGAGAACTGAGGTATTCACAAACTCGATACTTGGAGTGTAGA
>LD355229.1:20536-42047 GCA_001465055.1 Ptychodera flava | reverse complement strand
AATCTAAGTGCAACCTATTTCATATTGTTTTTATTGTTTCTTCACAGAAAGTCTTCACTTCAAGCTGACGGATGACGACGAAGATGTGCATGTTGGGCGTGCTTACCGTCTGGTTTATAATATGCCAAGGTGGCATGTTGGGCTGCAACACAGCCAATCCAAAGAATTCACAACTCAAGTAAGACCACAAGCCAATTATTAGTTTTAAATAATGTATCAAATGTAACGACACCCCCAGGTCAACGTGTGGCAATTTGGAAACGTTGAATACAACTTATAATCAGAATGTCGTGCTTACCAAACTGAAAAAACTAGACCTAAGTGTGGTAATACATACCATAAATCTGGTCAAAACAAATGCTCCAAATATCGAAATACTAGCTGATTACAGAATATAATTCAATATGCTAATGAGCTGTTATAAAGAATGTTATACTCATTGAACTATAACTAAAACTACGTATGATCAATTAATAGCAGACGTCCGGTCAAAATCAATTATTATTTAAAGGTATTCGGTCACCTGCTTTTTTAATAGCCAATAACAGGTTGTACGCGTGTTGTCGCTTTTTAAAAAAGGGCGCCCCACACGACAAGCCATGGCATACTAAGCAGAGTCGTCTGCATAACCTTTGACATATCAAATATGGAGGGCCGACAGCTCCCTTACAGCTACAAGTAGACTGGGACAGTTGGGTCACACACAGTTACCCCTTCATTTTTTTTACTTCGATTGTACCGGCTCCAATTGCACTAAATATTGCTATAGCCGACTGTTGGTTACGTCCATGGTCCATCTTTTCGACGAAAACATTAAAACTTCGTGGTGAAGAAATTGGCGTCCTTGACATCAATCAGTCGAAGGTACGTAAGCTAAGCCCTGCTCCCTTTACTATATATGGAATATGCGAATTTACGGTGCTGTGTACCTTTAAACGACATTTGATGTTATTTTCATCGTCAACGAAGTTATCTTCTGTTTTATTACAGGAGGATATTGATCCTCAACGACAAATGGGAAAAGGTTTACAAAGGTACGTCAAGCCTGAATCGTCAGATACATTTGGAAGCAAAAGACGCCGGGTTTGAGGTTTACAGGACAGTTCTTGGTAACAGTTACTGTCACATTGATGTCTCTGAAGCTAACGAGCATTATATTAAAGTAACGGACAATATTTGTCACGAGAACATACACCTTGACTGTCTTCAAACCTACAATGAGTGTGATTTGTCCGAAATAGAAAAAATAAAAGACCTGGACGTAATTATTCGCCATGTACCCGTGACTTCAGGATATGCAATTTCCTTAAAAGAAAATAAATTTAAGACCAGTCGTATTTTGCTTTTCATCAGTGATAATCATGAGGATATGGAGGAATATCAACCAGAATACTATGAGGCATTGGAAAGTAACTTGATAAAAGCTGCGGAAAAAGCCACCGCAGTGTTTTCCGTGGGGCCGAAAGTATTCTCTGTCTTTGATAAGAAATTTAAAGCGTTGTCTGAAAGCATCAAACATTGTGAATATCTTCCGTTCCCCGAGGATGATATTTTTAACATCACAGTAAACGCGGTAGAGGCAGGCGAAGACAATCTCATGCAAGTTCTTACTTACATGTACGAACACATGATAGGCGTAGAGAATATGAAAGATTATTACATGTTAATTGCCAAAGCATTCAGCCGTGTTGCGAAGACATATCACGATATGCATCGGCTCCTGCCAAAGTTTATAATCAAAGGTGTCCCAAGCCAACATCGTGATGAAATAAGAACGACATTATATAAAAGGTTAACTGTCCAGGATAAATACTTGAAAATCAAGCTATCCCCGTACGGCACATTCGAGAAAAATGTGCAAGATATCAAAGAAAGCAACCTGGTTGTCTTGTCTTCTCGAAGTGAGCCTTTCGGTATAGCTGGTCTCCAAGCGATGGCAGTAGGTATACCAGTTCTTGTAACTAGTCACTCTGGACTGGCTGAATTCATCAAAAAAGAATTTCCACATGAAGCTTTGCAAATGACCGTCAAGGTTGGGGTAAATGACATTGACGTTGAAGGCGACATTGATACATGGCGTGATCGTATCATAGATGTCCTCTGTTACAACTACACGGCGCGATTAGAAGTGGCGCGAGATTTAAAGGAAAAGCTGAAAGAATCAAAAATGATACAGGAATCTAGAAAGAGATTTAAAGATGCATTAAAAGATACTGTCTAGATTCATGGTGAAGATTCTACAATCACTAACATTCAAGGAAAAGTTAAGAACCAACTTAAACCACTTTTAAACTCAATGATAAGTCAAATTTTGCTAATAGACGATTGATAGACATTTTGGCCTTGGATGGAGTTCACGTGCGAGGCATTAAACTTGCATGATCAACTCGTCTTCTAAAAAGCCGAGTGCCAAGTCAACCTGTTTTAAGACTCTAAGCTGACTGGGATGAAGAAAATTACTCATTAATGTAAAATCAATAACCTCTATCATCCATTCATTAAGATATACGCCCTGAATACTTCAAAGCAATGAACTGCTTTCGTTGAATCCACATGTGGGGAAAAACGGTGGCAAAACTCTGATCCGGCCATCTTGACATGTATCGAAAATTATAACTTTACAAATATCTGAACAAATATCTTTCCGAGGTCGCCAAAACCGGATGCCATTTCCCACATATATTGTTGCAAGGGAAACTTTTGAATTTGTATTAATTGAAATTTACCTCTGATATATTTGTCTTCATAAGGGGTAGGCAATGCTTGAACATATAAAAAGCCACTTCGGTAAGTGTTTACCAGGAACAATTCGTTGTACGTAACCTCCAGAATTGCCCGCGATGTCTTCACTAGACCTATAGAATAGCTATCACTTACTTTTTGTCTTTTTTGTCAAAGTCCGTACCTAGACAAAGATGAGTGCAGTTTCATATAAAAGAAAGTGCATTAAAAGAAAGGTATAAATATGTCAGAATTACACGTTTATCAACTTTTCCTAAAATTTCTGACATATCATCTCTTCTTTAGATTTCTTTTCCTAAATCAAATCTTAAGACAAGCTTATTCTTAAAGTGAATTTCAAAATAGCTTGGAATTACAACGTACTTGGGTGATAAGAAAAAAGGTTCCTGGCGATAGAAAATGACGTCACCTGCACTCTTTACAAACGTTCTTTTTCGATAAAGTTTGCAAAACTTTAACCCAATGCGACGTTCACAGTGCTAAAGTCAACATCGTCAGTATTGCCGCGCTCCAATTGAAAAACTCACCCGTAAACTGACTGTTTGATCATTCTTGTATTGCCTTTATCACATTTCCCGTCGATGCCACTGCACAGAACGCTGACAACAGGTTTTTGAGCGGTACAGTTTATAAGGGTAGATACAATGATTGGTATTTCCTACTCTTAAGGTGATCTGTGAGTGAGAAAAGTTGACGTCGTATTGGGTTAAATTGTTGCAAAATCCATCAAAAGGAGAACGTTTGCAATGGGTGCAGTTGGAGTTATTTTCTATCACCAGAAACGTTTTTCTAATGACCCCAGCACGTTGTAATTCCAAGCTACTTTGAAATTCTAGTATAACTTCAACAGGTGTACTCATTTCTGTAACCCCAAAACTTGTGTATGCCCCATTTACCTAGTAGGAAAACCAAAAGTTGTATTCCCATTTGATATTTTTTTGGAACAGTGACATCTGAAAAACATGAAAAGATGATGTTTGATTGAGTTTATATGATTGTACGACCCAAGAGACTGGTTACAATATATTTAACCTTCTTCCAGCATTTCTTTGCAATTTGACAAAATAAACATCCATGTTCGAGGGAATAAAGTTTATGACAAACCTGACAATTCATTGACTCTATCTTCTTCCAAAAGAATTGATATTTGCTACAAGGAAGTCGACGATGGAGGAGTTTCCACTAGAATTCTCTCATTTTCTTTTTTTCAGTTATGCAGAAGGTTTTCCTCCAAAACAAGTAAAGTTTTTGTTTTCTTAAACATGTGAAAAATACAATGATCGCAGTTGCTCTAAAGTTTGTTGTGATCTCCGATCTCCTACATATGAGTGACTGTACTATAGATACAAGTTTTGTGACACTCTGTCACTTTGCGAAAGAAACCTACCACCTGGTAACAGCCGAATGGGTATTAAGCTGTGGATTACTGTAGAAATCTCTTTTACATTTTGTGAAAATGAAAGGGCAACAGCAACTTGAACATTTAACTTTTTCAATAGAAGTGTATTCCAAGTCTCCCCAAAGTATGTTTAAACTACAAATTATAAGCCTTGCAAACATATAACAATATGCAGCCTCATTGTCGACAAATAAATTCTAGTTAGGGACGGACAATTAGATCTTGGGAGGGGGTTGGTCACAATGAAATTGTGAATTTTTTTTACAATTGTAAATTTCTAAAAAATTTGTTTTCCAAATGAGAAAAGCTGTGCTAATGTTTTTTTTTTCTGAGTAAATTTTCAGATTTATAATTTTTTTAAAATTCGACGCTGTCTTAGGATACAATTTACATCCATATCACTAGCGCAAATAAGATTGCGTGCTGTAACCCCAACATACATATGGCCTAGTGATTTATATTACTGATAGATTTCGCGAAATGTTACAGATAATCTTTTGACAAGCTGAGAAGCTGTTTGCAAAATATAGAGAAATTTGCATATTTGTGTTGTTACGACCACGGGAAGTCGGCAAGGCAAATGGAAATGGCTGTCTAAAATTGTCTTCAACAAAGTCGTACGATTCCAAGCGGACCCGCTGGCCGCAACAAAAGATGGTCAAATAAAGGAAGCTACACGCAAGTTATTGAGAACATTTCCTTATTCTTATTGAAGAACGTCACGTAGTGACAGCAAGAAAATAACTTTACAATATTGACATTATTTGTACTATGAGCGTGACCAAATAACAAAACGTATTAGTTTTAGCTTTTAAATAAATAACAGAAAGTGTCCACAGGCGCGACGACGAGAGCTCTCTAAACATGAAACACGCTGGTCCACAGTGCCAACTCCGTCCGGACGCATCAGTCCAACGAGAACAGCCACGTAGTAGCTCGACGCCCAAGTACAATAATCTTCGTAGAAAGTCACAGCATGAAACTCCTACCAATAGGACGTTTCCAAATAACTGTAATGTACTCACAGGAACTCTGGAATCAGAACTTCCTCAGGCGTCAACAGGCACACAAAGTTTCTAGACTGCAGTCACAATTTTGGCACCAGCGGGAAAAAGTCCGTAAAGTCGGCCTCGGTCTTCAAAACTGGGAAACTCAGCGGACGTGGACTTCCGACGATCCCAGCACTTGCGGAAAGTCAAAGTGACGTGGCAATGAACACGTTTATATACGACAAAAATACATTATTCATAAACACCTGGTCACACAAATAAGCAAAAGAAAACAAAAGGAATTCAAACTATGTTACCTGGCCACTAGAAAAATGATAAAGGGCGTTCCCTTCGTAACAGTGTTTTTAGGACAATTTTTGCCCTTTTTTGATCAAAACATCTATTTCTCTGTAGCAGCATGTCCAAATCGATTGGATGTGTATAGATGTGGTGAAATTTCAATATTTGTCTTTTTAGGGCAATTTATGCCATTTATGGTCAAAAATCTGTATTCTCTGAAAGAACTTGTCCAATTTCTTCGAAATTTGCTACATAAGTCCCTTAAGATTCGTTTAAACCATGCTCTTTTTTTGTTGTGGAAAAATTTTTCAGGTAATTTTCATTCAGCATTTGCTACACACAAACGATTAGTCATGCAGATTTATTCAGTATTTGCTATAGAGAAATCAGCGTTTTCCCCAGGATATTTTTACAAGAGGGCAAGAAAGTGGTGCGAAGCACCACAAGCGGTCGCTTAAGCGGTCGCGGGGGGAGGTCAGGAGGGGGTGTCCCCCCGTCCTGCCGTTGGAGCTTTTGAAAAACAGAGATTAAAATGGTGTTATTTGGTGGCACTTGGGGAGTATCTTTTCAGACTTTTTCCTATAAAAACTCAAAGGAAAAGAAATGTGAGACAGTGTTCCATAACTCTTATTCCAGTTCACTGATTTCAAAGAAGATTACATTTTTTGAAAATGAAAACATAGCGACAGACATTCATTTATCTTTTTCACCCATTCTTGCATTCATCCTTGCAATAAAATGCTGTGAAAGAAATGAACCTGATGTGGCCTGCATCTGTTCACCTTGATCTTAAAAGGCAAATATAACTTTCTGTCTTAACAACCATACCATAGTTTCAATGTTTTACCTAGTGTACCTGCTTGGTTTGTATGCATGAATCAAGTAGAAAACAGGCTCTATAATTTTATACTTTTTAAGTGATCAGAATACAAAGCTGATAAGATGATCACAGCTTCCAGTATAAGGGATACAGTCACTCTAAATGTATACAATAAAATTAAAAATGTGCCTGGAGGATGTATTAAAAATACAGAAAGCTGCTTCCTGTCGGTAAAATCTAAAAAAATCAAGATTTTAAAGACT
The DNA here is from genome assembly GCA_001465055.1 of Ptychodera flava. Classification (NCBI taxonomy): domain Eukaryota; kingdom Metazoa; phylum Hemichordata; class Enteropneusta; family Ptychoderidae; genus Ptychodera; species Ptychodera flava. The sequence goes on along the minus strand of LD355229.1, from coordinate 35,534 downwards.
TTTGCAAATTTTTTTCCACATTTGTGTTCTTATTTATTTTTTTTATTTTGCAAACTAGTTTGAAGATTTTTTCCCCTAACTTTCTGCTCTGAATTTTTTTTTTCTGTTTTTGACCACCCCCTCCCAAGATCTAATGGTCCATCCCTTAAGGCAAACTTTACATTGGACGTAAGACACATCCAGACTCTCTTGAACACTATTCATTTCGATATGATTTTAAGAGTAGATCAAGAAACTGTATTTGACAACTAGAGAAACATATATAGAAAATGAAACAAAATCTACGGTTAGTAGAGTTTCAAGGATGAACTTACTTCCAACATATGTGATGATGATAAGTGTGCCTCTACAGCCCTAGCCCTTCATAAATTCAGGTGAGCCCCTAAAGTTCATCAATATCGACAAATTTTTATATAGGTCTCGTTAGTAAATACTGTACAGGTTTTTTTTTGATACCTTGAATTGTCAGTTGATTGTTCTTTTATTCTAACTTCGTTTTTTAACCTCTATGCAAAACTATGATTTTTCTCTTTTTATGAGAAAAAGTATATTTTTTGAAAGTGTTTTCATCCAAATTAGTGTTATCACACGGACTAAAGTTAGTGCTAAAATTAGTGCTCAGATACTGATAAGTACGATTTGCCTAAGTTTAGGAAATCATTGACACCTAATTTAGTAATTTGTCAATCGAGACCAAAAGCATAATGTGGCCAGTAGGAGACTTTATATCATGTAAACTGGCTTATGACCAAGGAAAAGTAATTTACGTTGTGAAAAACATGTCCACGGATTCACCCAGAGCATATCAACCGAATTTGCTGCTATCAATATCAAAGATTTCATTTGAAACACCTACATGGTGAAAACAAAAGTAATACGCCATGTTTGACTTCAATAATATCTGATCATGTGAGGGCGCTTTATTGTGTTTAAGTGCGGATATCAGAGCAAAATCTCAAAGCATATGTCAGTCTGGTTTTCAATAGGACACAGCCGACATATACATACGATACACCATTTGTCTTCTGAAAATGGCAATATGCAATTTCAGCAGTCATGTTGCTGAGCGCCAATAAGAGTTTACTGATCGACAAATGTTATCTGCTTTTCTTTTTTATTACATACTCGTTTTTATGAGTAATTTGCGATATTGCAACATTCAGCTATATGGCAGCTAACAAATGTGAGAAATTTGCAAAATATGAAAATCAAAGTATCCCAAATTAGTTCCAATCGTGTTCTCGATGTTTCTGCTTTATTCATTCTGTGACCATCGCTTTAAAGATCGTTCAGATGTTGAATTTATCTCCTTAATTGTATTGTCAAAGTTTGACCTCATTAAACTTTTTTGTATCGTGAAAGCTGGATTAATGTACTTTGCATTTGCATAAATAAAATCATTGAAAAAGACGAGCATTGATCTGTGTGTGTGTTTTCATTGTTAAAGGTTATCAAAGTCTGAATCACAGGCATCTTAATGTAAAATTCTAGTTTTTTTTATTTAATGTCTTGATCAGATAATGGAAATTAATTTAAGGTTAAGGTAAAATGTGCCTCTGGCACAGATATTCGGACTCTCAAACTTTTTGCAATACTTGTTCGGTCTACTACTTGTGGGGGCTTGTTTTAAAGTTCGTGAAGTAGATAAGGTTTTCATGGTTTTAGTTTTGTGAAAATTGGAAATTGATTTCCCCATCATGGAGTAAACACAAGGCTGGTGGCCACTTTCAAGTGTTGGTAAATACTAGGCAGTTTGTTTCTCATGTAAGATTTTTTACACGGTGACCCTTGATTGTATTCTTAATGTCGAAAGGAAGTTTAATGTTTCTTTAAGAAAAGTTTGAGCAAAAGTTTAACACTTTCGAGAAGCATTCTACCTTAAGGCGGAAGCATGTCAGAGTACTATTTCCTTAGATTAATTCCTGAAGAATGCTAGTTTTTATTGAAAAGTGATGAAAAATACAAAATTAGTTTAGGCGCAAAGGAAATATTATATTAAGCCGCTTTCCTCTGTCTCGATGGCCAGTAGGATACACTTGTATCATTTAAATCTCAATATACCGTAATTTAGTAGCGCCCTCTAGAGCCTCTGATGCCGATCCTGTTCCCATGCTATTTTTACATATGTGTATCATAAGTACAAAACTAGACATGTAACTACTAAACTTTCTTGTTGCTGATTGTTATTGTCTTCGTTGTTCAATACTGGTCCATTATGGAACATCCAACCTGCAGTATTACTTTTTTGAGTCCCTTTCTCAGTCCAAGTGTCCCTCCCTAATGAAGCCCATGTTTTCAAGTACGCCCTAAAATTTGCAGTCACCCTTACAAAAGTTTGTTGAAGCGGCCTGAGGACGTTTGCAAGTCACCAGTCACACTTGATACGTAATTGACTCCGTTTTATTGGCAAATACCAATTCTCAATATAAAAATCTTCCCAAGACATTGATAAACCGGATGTGAACTGAATGTGCTCACGTGTTTTACAATAGGTTCATTAGAAGTACGCTTCACAGAACAGTCAGATATCTGTTATTTCACTATATGTAGCAGTATTCTCAGAGTTAAATCACTAATTACAAAACTTTATTTATTATTTCAAATGAGACACAGCTTATTGGTGTCAAAACTAGTGAGACAGGGATACACATCCAAAAGACTTGTGACGACTTTCAAAAAGTTCTATGCTCGATATGATGAAATTGTGGAAAAATATGACACCTTGGCCACTCAAATGATTAGCGACTGCATTCCCGGCTTTGACTTATTACAGTAATTCATATACTGTATCACTTCATACAATATTTAGAAAATCTCTGGACCAATCGTCCGGACACCTGGTACCACCACTAACTATCAGTGGTTCAGGATGGTCCTACTTAAATTTCTAAATCTCAAATGTCCCATGGACCTGGTAATGTATTACCTTGAATGGAAATAATTATTGGACCAGTTTAATGTCATATTTTGAAGCAAGATTGACCTTAAATCAGGTGTAAATGAGCTATTTATTAACTTTACACTGCTCAAGGCTTCACGGGACAACTAGATATCTATCAGATCAACATTTGTAGCACGTTTCATTAAGGTGGAGCTGCATGTTGCCAACACAGTTTTTTTCAAAGCAATATTTCTCATCAAAGATGACAAGGAAACCCCCATTACTATATATTTTCAGAAAGCAGAAACTCTTAAGTTTATATAGAAGCAGTAATTTATTCAAAGGATGAAGTGGGTGTATATGTTGGGTAAAAAACCTCTGTTGAAAAACGACGCTATTTTCTGAAATGTAATATCTCACGTGAAAGAAGAGTATATGTAGAAAACAAACGACTGTTTTATTTGGCATTATCTATCCTTATTCTAAAATGGAAAGGGTTTAAAGACTGACACTCAAAAAAATTGATTAAAATCATGATAAGCAAAATTAAAATGCCTCTTATTCAAAATGCAAGAATTTTATTGGCAAAAAAAATAGTCGTTTTGTTATATAGCATTAAAAGAAAATAATGTGAAAATTTTAGAAAATTTGACCCAGACAGAGTGGAGTTAAGTAAATTTCGAAATCGGGAGGAAAAAGAAGCCAGGAAATTGGGTAATTTGCATACATTTGCATAAATTAACACTTCTTTATCACGAAACTTTCGACTGCTTGACAAGCTACAAGGTGAACCTAACCAATATTTTAATCTGTGGTTAACAAATTAATTAAAATTGAATAAATATTTGCAAAAAAGTGATTTTGAGCAAATATGCTGTTTTTTGTACAGGTACAGTTTTCATTAAATATGCAAACGAACCCTTAACTTTACACTGTTCAATGTTTCATAGCACAATTAGATATTTATGAGCTCAATATCTGTAGTAGGTTTCGCGGAATTTTGTGCCGAAATTTCAGAGTTATATACCTAATTACAAAGTAAATTGAATATGTAAATGAACCCTTAATTAACTTCACACTACGAAATGCATTACAACACAATCAAATATCTGTTGGATCAGTATCTGCAGCAGATTTCATCACATTTGGACCGGTGCATTTATTTCGGTGTCATGTGACTAATTATAAAACTTCAAAAATATGCAAATGAGCTATTTATTAACCTGACATTGCTCAATGCTTGTCATTAAAATTAGATATGTATCAGATCAAGATCTGAAGCACGTTTCATCAAATATAATGCTTTAATTTTGGAGTAATATCACTAATTACAAAATTGATAAAATATACAAATTAACCCTTACTTAACATCACACTACTTAATGCTTTACACCACAGTTAGATATCTGTTGAATCAGTATCTGCAGCAGATTTCATCAAATTTGGTGCTGTAATTTCGGAGTTATATGACTAATTACAAAACTTCATCAAATATGCAAATGAACTATTTATCAACTTGACACTGCCCAATGCTGCTCAGTACTATTAGATATTTATCAGATCAATATCTGTACTAGGTTTCACCAAATTTAATGCCGTAATTTCAGAGTTATATACCTAATTAAAAAGTTAACTTAATATGTAAATGATCACTCTACTAAGTGCTTTACAACACAGTCAGACATCTGTCGGATCAGTATCTGCAGCAGATTTCATTAAATTGTATGCAGTTATTTCGGAGTTATATGACTAATTGCAAAACTTCATAAAATATGCAGATGAGCTATTTATTATCTTGCCACTGCCCAATGCTTCTAAGTACAATTAGATATACATAAGATTAATATTTGTTGCATGTATCATAAAATTTGGTTCAGGAATGTCACAAGTTCATTAAATATGCAAATGAGCAGATAATTGACATGACACTCACAGTATCATCATAATGTTCTGAGATTGTCATCTGTCAAAGTTTCATGAAATTCTGTGCAGTATTTCTTGATATATGTCGACACTGTCATTGCTGTCTCCATAGGGGACTATTATATGGAAAAAATGATATTGCATAACTTGATTATTATGCAAGCCACACTAACCCAAATCTAATCAGTTCTTGTAATTAGCATATGGTAACTGTCTACTAAATTTGACACGAATCTGTTCAGGCGTTTTTAAGATATCGTGTAAACAGACAGACAGACAGACACACTCGCACACATACGGGCAGACAGACAGACATCGCTATGACATTAGCTCACGTGTGTGAAAACGTGAGCTAAAAATCAGGTAAGGTTGTATGGAATTTTCCATAGCGGCCAAAGTGAATCAAGTATGCAAATGCTGCTTCGGCTGCCATATTAATTTTCGCTCATGAACATGTCAAGCGCAGCCAATCAAGTAAGACCTGATGCAAACTGAATGTGCTCACGTGTTTTACAACATGTTCATTAACAGTAGTCGGCTTCACAGAACCATCAGATATCTGTTTTTTCACTATCTGTAGCAGGGTTCATCAACTTTCGCACAGTACTCTCAGAGTTAAATCACTAATTACAAAACTTTATTTATTATGCAAATGAGCTGTTTATTGACTTGACACTGCTCAATGCTTCATGGGACAATTAGATATCCATCAGATCAACATTTGTAGCACGTTGAATCAAACATAATGCTGTAATTTTTAGAGTAATATCACTAACTACATAGTTCATCAATATGCAAATGAGCCATTAATTAATTTGACACTGTTCCATGTTTTAAAGCACAATCAGATATTTATGAGATCAATATCTGTACAAGGTTTCAGCAAATTTGGTGCCTAAATTTCAAAGTTATAAACCTAATTACAAAGTTTATTTAATATGTAAGTGAACCCTTAATTAACTTCGCACTACTAAACGCTTTACAACACAGTCAGATATCAGTCGGATCAGTATACGCAGCAGATTTCATTACATTTGATGCAGTCTTTTCGGAGTTATATAACTAATTATAAAACTTCATAAAATATGCAAGTGGGCTTTTTATTAACTTCACACTGCCCGATGCTTCTCAGTATAATTAGATATTTATCAGATCAATATCTGTACCACATTTCACTGAATTGGGTGCCGTAATTTCAGAGTTATATACCTAATTGCAAAGTTCATTAAATATGCAAATGAACCCTTAATAAACTTCACACAACTAAATGCTTTACACCACAGTCAGACATCTGTCGGGTCAGTATCTGCAGCAGATTCCATCACATTTGGTGCAGTAATATCGGAGTTATATGACTAATTACAAAACTTCAGAAAATATGTAAATTAACTATTTATTAAGTTGACACTCCCCGATGCCTTTAAGTATAATTAGATATATATCAGATCAATATTTGTTGCATGTATCATCAAGTTTGGTGCAGTAATTTCAGAGTTAGGTCACTAATAACAAATGTTCATTAAATATCCAAATGAGCAGATACTTGACATGACGCTCTCAGTATCATTATACTGTTCTGAGATTGTCATCTGTGAAAGGTTTCATGAAATTCTGTGTAGTATTTCTTGATATATGTCTACACTGTCATAACAGTCTCCGTAGGGAAACTACTGTATAGAAAAAAATGATACTGCATAACTTCATTAATATGCAAGCCACACTAATCAAAACCAATCAGTTCTTTCAATAAGCATATGGTACCTGTCTACCAAATCTGACTTGAATCTGTTCAGGCGTTTTTGAGTTATTGTGTAAACAGACAGACTGCAGACAGACAGACACTCACACACACACACGGACAGTTAGACATACATCGCTAAGACATTAGCTCACGACTGTGAACACGTGAGCTAAAAATCAGTCAACTGAAAACCGTTATTAAGACAATTCAGAAATGTTGAAATACTTGTGTAACAATGATTAGGGCCCACCTTATACGAGCAATCTGCTTCGTAATGTGTCACGTCGGGAAACAGTGCATCATCATGCAAATGTTTGATCACCAACATGAAAGCAGTACTACTCTCTAAATGGCCTCCCTTTATAGATGGAATTTTAATTTTTGACAAAAACACATTTTTGTGCTGATAAGATCAATATAAACACGGACACAATAGTTGAAATAACGCCTCCATATGTTTCATTGGTGATCTGTGTAGTGAAACTTACATATCATTATTTGTCAATGAGATTTAAATATTTTTTTTTGATCGTCTCTCGTCCATTGAGAAAGAATGTTCGGAAACTGCCACAACTGCCACAATTATAAGCTGTTTCAGTTATATTCACATTCACATTAATTCCATCAAAGAAGCTTTACAGGAGGTATGTGTACAGTGAATAATATTGAATGGCTTAGAAAAATACTCGCAGCATAGTTAAAATTTGATTGTTAGCAATTGCCGATTTTGTTTATCGGTGATCAAAGGCAGACAAAGCACTTTGAACCATTGACTCTGCACAGAAAGCTTCATAAATCTGTGGCTTGTCCACTCCGAGAAAAACATTCTTGGCTCTAAATTTCCTCCACTCAATTTCTAAGACAATAAACCTTCGAGCCATGTTTGCAAGTAGGAAAGATCAGCGGGGCACACGTTGTCCCTATGGCTCTGAGTTTGACTCTGCGGCCATTGACCGCCTGAAGAGGTTGAAATGAGTGACCCGGCACATGTTGAGTCTCTGACGTAAAATCTGATATACTAAACTCGAAAGCGGGGAAGAGTATGCTAGTGAAGTAGCCAACAAATTACAGCATATGTAGACTTCAGTACATTTAAAGATATATGTAGGTTAACATTGATGACATTTACCGATTAACTGGACCAATGGCTTATTCAGCCATATCGGGCACGTCACAGATTATAACGACCTACTCCCACGCTTCACACAAACTTTACTGATAAAGAGATTTTCGCAAAACACTCATAACGCATTTTTACCAACAGCAGAGGATCTTATCAATTGAAAACGTATTTCCTGTATTATGACCATATTTTATTATTGAAAGACTTAATTTTTTATTTTTGACGAGTAATGAGTCAGCATGTTTCATTCTATGAATTAAATGAATTTATCAAGATAGGCAGTCTTATGAAACCTAAGAACTCTCCCTCAAATATACACTGTATGATGTGGCGTGCAGTCCATTTTAAATCTCTGCGCAAAAGTCAAGCATATGTACGATGATTCTTGCTTTTCGACTGAAGAAGAAAATGACAATCTACGGTGAGGGCAGACAGCTTGGCTAACTAAACCAGATATACTAAATGTGCTCACGTGTTTTACAACAGGTTCATTAACAGTAGTAGGCTTCACAGAACAATCAGATATCTGTTATATCACTATATGTGGCAGGTTTAATGAACTTGCGCACAGTACTCTCAGAGTTAAATCACTAATTACAAAACTTTATTTAATATGCTGTTTATTAACTTGACACTGCTCAATGCTTCATGGGACAATTAGATATCTCTCAGATCAACATCTGTAGCACGTTTCATCAAATTTAATGCTGCAAATTTGGAGTAATATCACTAATTACAAATTTAATTAAATATGCAAATGTACCCTTGATTAACTTGATACTGCTCAATGTTACATAGCACAATAATATATTTATCAGATTAATATCTGTTGAAGGTTTCACCAAATTTGATGCGTAATTTCAGAGTTATATACCTAATTACAAAGTTTATTAAATATGTAAACGAATCCTTAATTAACTTCACACTACTAAGTGCTTTACAACAAAGTCAGACATCTGTCATATCAATATCTGCAGCAGATTTCATCAAATTTAGTGCATTTATTTCGGAGATATACTAAAAAATATGCAAATGAGACATAACACTCACAGTATTATCAAAATGTTCAGAGATTGACATCTGTGAAAGTTTCATGAAATTTTGTGCACTATTTCCTGATATATATCGACACTTTCATTACTATCTCCACAGGGAAACGATTATATGAAAAAAAATGATATTGCATAACTTCATTAATATGCAAACCACACTAACCAAAATCTAATCAGTTCTTGCAATTATCATATGGTACCTGTCTCCGAAATCTGACTTGAATCTCTTCAGGCGTTTTTGAGTTATCGTTTAAACAGACAGACAGACAGACATAAATACACACACACTGACAGACAGACATCGCTATGACATTAGCTCACGTGTGTGAACACGTGAGCTAAAAATGCTTGGTCTCGGGCGCTGATTTTCCGACGTTTGCTCTCTAAGATGTCCATTTTTTGCACCGGGGACTTAAAGCGACGAAAATATTCAAGTAAGACAACAAAGACAAACAAGTTGATATAATATAATAGCAATAACCCCCGCCGGGTATACACTCGATTTTGGTACAATTCGGTCCATCGGCGAGTGCTATATGTCGCAAATCGTACCAAAATCTCCTGCCTACCCTCCTGCGACGTGGGTTATTGCTTAATTATATCCAATTCGTTGGAAACAACACCCTATCAAACCTGCCATAATAATTGGGTGATGAAGTAATAAACCAATTATCTTATCATGAATTGCATTTCTTTTGTTCGAAGTGCGCCGGGTAGTCGCATGAGTATTTCAATGACAGAATGACAAACAACATGCCATGAACTCAAAACGGTTTCTGTCAAGCATGGGAGAACTAGGACTGTTGTCAATAAATAACGTCTAAAACTGCACAAAAACAGTTATACCGCTACAAAGTTTCCTTTTAAAGACCAAGGCAAGCTGACTGCTATGGACACCTATAGGAGTTGCGCAAAATTTACACATTTACATTACAATGAACTGTCATGGGTACAATGACACGTGAACCTTCGAAATGTTGCCTGTTACGATTCAAAGGACTAGAACAGCGCCCCAAGTTATGTGAAGAAGTTTCAGTACCTAAGCATATTTCCTTAACCAACAAAGTTTCAACGTAGTTCTTCCGTGTTTGACAGAAACGGTATCGTTGAAACCATTTTGAGAACACGGCATATTGTTTGTCATTCTGTCATTGAAATACTCGTGCGACTACCCGTTTTAACTTCGAGCAAAAGAAATGAAAATTCATGGTAAAATTATTGGTTTATTTCATCATCAACCAATCAATAAGACAGGTTTGATATTTTTTGTTTTCAATGGATTGAATATAATAAACAATTTTGAATCGATCGAGAATATGTAGCTGCTATAAACGATGATTCTACATATGAATATCGATGTAATGTTGAAATACATTGGTTTTCAAAGTAGCGATTTAACATTTTAAACCATTGAATTTAGCAGCAGTCATAATACAAATTAGATTGTTGCAATCTGCCTTAGTAGACATATAGAAAACGTTATGGTGCCTTAGTCAATGATGATATAATTCCTTCTTTTGTAAATCGTTGGAGTTTTATTTTACGTCATAATTTAGATCAACGTACGATTCTGGTTACCAAGAAATGAAACAAAAGAATGACTTTTATTTAACGTCACACCTGTACATTAGTCATCGGCAATCTTTTTCCTGTCCAAGTCGAAATGCATAATGAATAAGGAAAAACAGGAACGAGATTTGGCGTGGCACAAGAATGCGAGACTGATAAAAACTGTAGTTTATGTAACATTGAATTCTAGCCAATTTGTGATTATTTGTAACGTGAGAAGCCCAAATAACCTTCCTGGTTCAAAGTCCTCGCTAAAATAGTCATGATGTAATTGGTCACTTTATGCTCGATACTCGTCATTCATCTAGCTAGCGAGGCTGAGTCTTCCCTCACCTTAGGTTGCCATTTCCAACTTTAGGTAAAAACGTTAGCAATAATCATTGCAGATACTATATTATTGCGCAGAGATTTTAGGCCTACTGTACGCCACATTGAAGCAGAATATGGTATATTTGAGGGGTAGCTGAGGTTTTACAGGACTCCCTGTCTTGATAAATTCATCTCATTCATTGAACGAAACAAGCTGACTCTCTACTCGTCAACAATCACAGAAAATTAAGTCATTCGATATAAACATATGGTCACAATACAGGAAATAAGTTTTCAATTGATAAGACCCACTACAGCGGGTAAAAATACAGTGGATTTTGGATCGGATTCGAACGCACAAAGTAGGCACCCAGTCACCTAGCGAAGACATCATATTAAAAAAAGAGCTGTTCAATAACCGAGTTAAGTTGTGAAGATTTTTCTGAATGCGACCCCTCCACAGTAAGTGAGGCTACCCACAATTCTCCATGATCTGTACACACGAAGATCACTCACTGAACTGAAACAAATTTCTTCTTTACACAGAACAACCTGGTCCATATTTCGAAATTCTGGCAACATAGTTGTGATCATCATAATTTTCTGATTTCTCACTGTGAATGATGAGAAGATCAACCCCTTTTCCGCGGAGGAGATAGCAATTTTGTGATTTTGTCAACATAGATTTTTGACAGCCATACACAATATTTTCAAGGAAACTAAGGGAACAAGTTGCATCTGTGTTGGCAAAAGAAAGGGTATTGATTTTTTTTTAAGTTCGTAACAAAGGAAATTTGCATGTCTGACAGGTGGTATGATGAGACCATCTTAGTTGCTGATAACTTTATCTTGACAAGTGTGCAATTTTTAGCACCTCCAAACGTCGACTTCTCATTCAATTTACTCTTGGATTTTAAACATAATCAATAATTTTTGAACATAGTTTTAACAAATAATCCTAAACTTAAATTTTAATTTAAAAATTGTTAAGAAACTGATAAAATCAAAAAAGCCTTTAGCAAAAAATGTCTGAGTGAACAAATCAAGGGGAATTGTGGGTAGCCTCACTTACTGTGCCCTCTACAGACTACACGCTGTACAGAGTTCATGAACTCGTACTCACATACTCGCTGTCACATACGGCGCACAAACCTTATCAGGGCAATAAAAAGTGCATTTATGAGCAAAATATACTTAATGTTTTGCGAAAATTTCTTTATCAGCAAAGCTTGTTTGAAGCGTGGGTGTAGGTCGTTACATTGTTCGAAATAGTCTCAAAGTTTCCTGACGTGACACATTACAAAATAGATTTGCTTGTACAAGGTAGGGGCTAATCATAGTTATAAAAGTATTTCAGCATTTCTGAATTGTCTGAAAAATTGGTTTCAGTCTATTGATTTTCTTGCTCGATTTGCTGCGTTTGTCATGTTCATGAACGATAATTAAAATGGCAGCTGAAGCTTTTGCCTCCATGACAGCATTAAGATTATACGACAACGAAAAACTCCTTACCAACTTTACCTGATTTTTTATCAATGTGTGGGGAAGATTTTTATGTTAAGAATTGGTGTTTGTCAATAAAATGAAATCAATTACGTATCAGCTGTGTGAGGTGACTTAAAAACGCCCCTATGCAACACACATTAGGGAGGGACACTTGGATTGAGAAAGGGACTCGAAATAAATAATACAGCTGATTGGTTTTTTCATAATGGACCAGAAACAAAAAAGAAAATAAAGCAATCAAACAAAACAAGAAAGTTTAGCGGTAACGTGGCCAGTAGTGTACTTATGATACACATGCATAAAAATGGTGTACTTCCTAACCCCAAAGGGTTAACATTCATCACGTGTCTCTGCTTCTGCCTCGTTGTTGTGTCAAGAAAAATATTATTGGTTTGACCAGTACCTACCCCAATTCGCAGTAAACCGATCCGCAACCAATACTGATTACAATAGGTTCGGGCATAACCATGAACGAGAAAGGGTAAAAAATAGTATAAACATATGGTGATCTCCATTATGCATAGGGGAAGCTTACATGTTCGTCCCCGCGGTTGGGGACGGGGATAGGGGAGCCTTGGGCTCACCACAGGTTTTTTGTCGCTATTGTGTACTTTATCCTTATAGTTTTGACTGCAATATATATTGCTAATAAAGACTTACAACTTGTCTTATCGTAACACTGGTTTTGTAAAGATTTCTTTTTCACCTTCACAGTGTCATGTATTTGTCCTCTGACAATCTTACGTAAAGTTGCGTCGGTATTTGCATCTATTGTCTGATTCGTTTGATTGCCTAGTGCTCCAAAGCAATCAAAGGTAAATTACAAATTTGTGGACGCTGTTATAAGATTGCCATCAGATTAGCTTTGACAAATCCAACAACGAACACACCAGTAGGAGTGTAATAGATACGCTTGCAGGTGCGTTCGTTGTTGACTTTGTCAAAGTTAATCCAATGATAATCTGTCACTTGTTCATCGCAAAAACTCAATAAGAATTTACACAAAGGTCTCCACACTACAATAATTAAAGAATAGTGACGAAGCATTTTAACAGGACAAACGCAATTGCGCAAATGCATTTCCATTGGTTCGTGCTAGCTTTCTTACATGAATTCCCCTTTGTCATTCTCCTCTCAAACTGGAATGCAATGCCAATGATTTGTTGACGATCATGGAAAATATTAATTGATGTCCAGGAATTCATAAGACTCATGCTCGCCTCGTGACGGTTGTGGGTGGTTCGAAACATCTTATTACATAATATCTCTTGCGACATTCGAGCGTTTTTCAGAAAATTTCAGTCTGACACACCTAAAACACCTGAAATATCTTTTTTGGAAAGTTGCCAAATGATATTGTGGCATTGTTTTAATAGAACAATGCAATTTTCGGTCATAGCGAATCATTAAAGATTAACTACGGCAGGAGTTAAAAGCTAGAACCAATTGCTAAACTTTACAGAACATTCATGGCAACCGTTGATATAGTTGTCATTCCATCCAACTAACACACACCGACAATAGTCAAGTTGTTGCTGTCTTTAGGTGAGTTTTAAAAGTCATTAGTAATTTTTTATCACCTAGATGTCCAATCCGCCGTATTCTGAAATATCGCCGAAGAGCCCAATTCTCAAATGAGCGCAACGGAGATGATAAAATTTCCAATATCATATGAGGTTGGAACTCCTTTTTGAATCTTTCGAACTAGAATTTCGTATAGCAATAACTATTGGTTCGAAGGCGGCCTTGTATAACACTCTGCCAACGTCTCTGACCGTTATCATATTTCCGTTGTACGATACTTTGCGGTCATACCGGTACACACAAGCTGCCAAGAGCAAACAACATTTGCCGTGATTCAAAGTTTTCGTACCAACTTCTTTCTTTGGCAAGTTTGTGACAACATAATACAATTAGAATTGTACTCTTCTATCACAAAAGTACAGGCATGAACGTAACACCTTCAAAGGTAGTCTGTGGAAAATGCTTGTGGCTAAACATACTGTGTCATCGACAAGAAGAGATGATCACTACCACACATCGCAGACAACAGTATATATGATCTATTATATCATATTAGTATATCTTTTACTTTGTAAAAGACCTTGGTGTATTCTTAACAAGTAAACTTAGCTGGAGTATGCACATTAACCATGTTGTTTCAAAGGCTTTTAAAATGCTTGGATTTATCAAGCGTTCTTGTAAATATTTTAATAGTATCAAGGTTTTAAAAACATTGTATGTCTCCTACGTCAGAAGCCACGTTGAATACTGCTCACCCATCTGGTCCCCTCATCAATTATATTTGATAAAGAAATTAGAAAGAGTCCAAATAAAATTTATCAAGTATCTTTGTTTCCGTTCATCGATGGCTTACTCAAGGGCTCTGTATAGTAACCTATGTTATGAATTTCGCCTTCCCACATTGGAGAACAGGAGAAAATTTTTAGACACCCTTTTTCTTTATAAAATCCTTCACTCAGTTTATAGCGTTCCAGATGTTCTTGCACAGATTCATTTTAACATTCCTGCTTTTACCTTGCGTCGTGCTGTTCTTTTTAGACCAGTGTCAGCACGTACGAATATCTTGAAACACTCATTTTTATCACGATCTCAGACATATTTTAATTCTATCTGTAACAAGCAAAATTTGGATATTTTTAATAACTTCAGTAATTTTCGTCATGGATTATGTAAGATCCTTTTTCCTGAATAATTACCTTTTTCTGGATGTATTTCTGTGTATCCTTCGCTGTGTTGTTGTTTTTTTCGTTTTTTATGTGAATTCTCCTGTCTGTTTGTTTACGTTGTTACTGTTATATATTTTTCGTTTTTGTGTTATATTTTAATTTTCAAACGAACCTGTTATTGGGGCAACCTGTTGGTTCGAGATT
>LD355228.1:12901-27138 GCA_001465055.1 Ptychodera flava | reverse complement strand
GGGGGGGGGGTTCCTGTAATTCGCATGCTCTATTAACAAAAAACAACAACCTGGAGGGCTTCAAAGTGTAGCTGAACGCTTGCCATGCCGTGATATATGTCCCGTATATGATCGTTGAGCAGCCCAATGAGTTCATGTTCAAAGAAAATACCTTCTGACTACGAAATTAGTGTTTTCAAAGGGCCAACAAAAAGCAGATACTGTTCAAAGTCCAGCGGGACCTCTCAAGAATGCAACCCAACAGAGTCTAAATGGTCACCCGTAAACACTTTCCCAATAACATGCGACGTAATGACCATTAACTGTATTGTGTTACCAACAACGTAGACTCGATCGATTCTCGAATTTTTTGCATCTGTAGTGCCATTGTCTGTACAGAACTGATTGACATGACGTTTTGTGATGATGAAATACAATGTTGCATAAAGTGCTGCGGTCTGCTAAAGTCTAAAATGTTGCAATATCATGATAAATGTCACTTGCCAGCAGGTGCATATGTTCCATTTTTGTCATGCATTGAACCACCAATTGAACCAGTGTGGACCAAGTACGTCCATGTCATGGGGCGGCATTTCTCAATGCGTATTAGTTTACGCAGTCATGATTTTTTTTGCGTATTTCAGAACAATTTTGCGTAAAATACGCAGTATTTTGCGTTAACGGAAACACTGTCACAGGCCATACCACACTCTTCACAGACCATACCACACTCTTCACAGGCCATACCACACTCTTCACAGACCATACCACACTCTTCACAGACCATACCACACTCTTCACAGACCATACTGTGATTACAAAGTTCAATTGTCATTTTAAACTTAACGCGGCATGTTTTCAACCATTAGGACACTATACAGCCACAACCACTGCAATAAAACAATTGCCGTGAAGTCACAAATGACAAAACAGTGCTAATGGCCTTGTAGCTACTATGGATGACATGTGCTGAAAGTGCCTTGTTTCTTTAACCCTTTCACCACCATGGTTTGTCCCAAATCCATTGTTTTCTATGGTAAAGTTGGACCTGTATACAGGGAACTGGGGGTGAAAGGGTTCAATAAATAGAGTCATAACATTGAAAATACACAAATAGCTGTAAATGGTGCTATCACTAACACTCTTTCAACTGCAAGACTTCTTGATTATGTTCAAAGCGTACTGAATGGGGTGGACTCCAATGTGCCTGTGGCATGCTGGCAAGAGAAAATTTGTTTTGGCAAGGTCAGGTTTTGTAGAAGATGACAATGGTGATAGTGAAATAGTCCCAGGATAGAAATCAAGGCAGTAGTTGTGGACATTTTTCAAGAAAAGTGGTCGTACAGGGAGCTATCACAATGAGGATGAAAAAATCACAAGGAAATGGTTGCCGGCTGGCCATATTGGATTTTATCATAAAGATATTTGACAAGGGTTAAAGTCATAGACTCTTGTCCTGGTGCAAAGTTTAAAAAGATAAATTTGTCAAAGTATGTCTCAGAAATGGCTCCAGATGTGAAAAGAACTCCAAGAAAGTGGCCGTCTCGCGGCCATATTGGTTTGTATTATGAAGACATTATAAACAAGCTTATGTAAGTAACTGTGTCCTTGTCCCAAGTTTAAAAGAATCTCACTCCTTGCATGTCTTACTAATTGCTCTGGACATGAAAATTCCAAGAAAATGACCGCCTGGTGGCCAAATTGGATCTTGTCACAAAACAAATCAAGGTGCACATGTATGCTATAGTGTATCCTTCTGCCAAGTTTGAAAGAAATTGGGCCAGGAATGTCTGAGATATCTTTGTGGACAGAAGGACGGACTGTCTGATGAACAGACAAACAGATCCTAATCTCTGAGTTCCCCCTGCCTTTGCTTGCCATGAATAACAAACGGTTTCTTAGATGATGTTTGTAGCAAAATAGCAATAATTTGATTTCACTCAATGCCTTTCAGTGCCAGGATATGTATAAACAACATGTATACAGTAAATGTCATCAAATTTGATGCAGTCTTACTGGATGAGTTACAGTTTATGGGGATTGCACTCACAATACCATACAAATTCACCCAGAAAAGCTGTCAGTCGCTAAAACCCCTAGAAATTGATGTTTCAGCAAGATGCCTAGCAACAGATACAGCTGTGCTATGATATGTAATCCTTAACGCACCACGTTGGTCTACACACCAACATGGCACTTTCATTCTTAGCACCATGTCAATATAAAAACCAAGTGGTTGTGTTATATGCGTTATGCCTAGCTTAGCAAGAATAAAGTTTTACAATACAAACATACATGCATACAGATTGACACTGGACAGATACCCATCCCGATAGCCTCTATCGACTATATTCTTTAGTAGCTAAAAATACAGCATTGGTGTTTATATGTCTCTACAAATTTATCCTGTGGATAATGATAATATCCCACTTTTATTTGATATTATTGACTTGACAGAAGTGTTAAATGGATCAATGATTCTTAATGAAATTCAAAATCTTGGAATTTTACTTGGATGTAGTACTTATAGTGTATCCAACAAAACCATTTTTTTACACTTGTCTATGGTTGCATACTTGCAAAGGTCAAACAGGCTTAATAGGATGATATAAATACCTTTAGGAATGTCAAATTTACTGGTTGTTATGTCAAATTGAAAATTGCATTGCCATAAAACACTAAATTTATCATTTCTTTCACACAGTTTGTTTTCACAGCATGCTGTGACTTCAAATAACCCCCTATACAACGATTCCTGATTGTGTCAGGTCTTGACTTGAAATCTGATTTTCTCCAGCACCAGCTTGCCTATACCCACTGACTTTTAAGTGTATGTAGAATGCAACTCAGGAACAGATAATCAGACTCTCATATTTCTACAATTCTTTTCTGATCTACCACTTGTAGGGGCTCATTTTAAAGCTCTTGGAGACTTTTACCATCTTAGTTTGGATCCAAAACTGGATTTCCCTAAGAGTTCACACAGGATGGCAGAGATTTGGAATTTCAAATATTGCAAAATGTTGGGTAATTTGTTTTGCTAGTTCCAATCTAGATGACCCCTGGTTTTTATTGTTGATTTGGTAAGAGAACAGTTGAAAGTTTCATTCCGGAAAGTTTGAGCAAAAGTTAGTCTTTCAATTTCGAGATGCATTCTACCTTAAAATTCAAATCCTATCACACCTACACTGGTATTAACCCTCTGAGCGCCAAAGTAAAATTTTTGTCACTTTCATAAAATATATCCCAGTCAAACACTTGTCACACCTACATCATTAACTACAGACTTGAAATCACTCCATGATGTCAGTTAACCTAAGAAACTGAATTAGAATAATTCCGGTCAGGTTTAGATACATGACATGGTTGTATCAATCAATTAATCAATCCATCATCAAAGTTTATATAGTGCCAAAATCCAAAAACAGAGTTTTGTTCTATGACGCTCAATGGTTAAGCACACTGTATGCTCTGGAGAACACGCGAGTTTTCAATTATCTTTTCAAAGTTTTCGTTTGGTTATTCTCTGATGTCAAGTGGGTTTCATAGTTTAGGTACAGCGTATGAAATGCTCTGCCACCATAGGTGATGATTTTTGTACGTTGTGGATGTTATCTTGGTGGATGAGCGGAGTGGATGAGTCGGAATACAGGGCTGGAGTAGATCACTAATGTACCATTTTCTTTCACTCCTGGCAAATTATGCATTGGTCTAACTTTTTTTTGCAATACATTTTACTCTAGAAATAAAGTACAGGGCTGTTTCCACTGCTAGGTACACCACTTTAAAGTGGTATCTTAAAACAGACATCAAATTAAAGTGTCTAAATTTGCTCAAATGATAGAATGTCCTGAATTAACATTAACTAGTAAAATTCTGTTAGGAACTGTATTGAGGTGTTTGGCAGTGCTGGTGAAAATAACCATACAAGTATACAATACAGAGTAGGTTAGCTTGTCATTTGCCTGTTGTCATTTGGTTTACAATATAGAGGGAGCATCCTAAAATTAAAGCTCCATAAGCTGTATCTTTTGGCTATTTTTTCAGAACTTTTGTTTAATTTGTGGTTTCCCTACTTTCTGCATGGAATCCCTAAACTGTAATTTAATGCCAAGTATTTAGCATATCAACACAACTATATGAGTATAGTCTCTATTGTTATTGTTGAAAATTGTATTCAAGTCCAGGCTAGAATTCATTTGTAAACAATAAACAATGATGACTACACACATACAAGCTGTGTTTACAAAAAGAATACTCAAAATTTCAGCATGACAAACGGATTAGGGTCAGAAACGGTAGTTGATATACAGAAGCAGAATACTGAAAAACTTGCCAAAGTTACAGCTTATGTCCCTTTAACGACAAACTTACAATGTTCAACAGAATGTACCAGTAGTAAAATGAAGAGAAATTTGAGTTGCATGAATGATACAGACCAGTGCTATTTTTAAAGTTAACAATTTGTCTCAAAGACTTCACAAACAGGTTACACCATAGTCTTTATGATGCTAAGCGTCTAGTAATAATGAATGGGTGTATCAGAGTCACGTACTCAGTCTATTGATGCAGACAGGCTACCAATAAATCACTTGAATGCATATACACAAAGTCTATAGAACAGAGGTAACATTTTGTGCTAATCCTGGATATGTATGGAAGGCTGTGTATTTCAACAAAAAGGATGACAGCAATCACACTTTCATGCAATTGAAATGCCAGCGTCAGCATCATCACTTTCACTGACCGTGAAATAAACAACAACAGTGAATTACACAACAACAGTGAAATACACAACAACAGTGAAATAAACAACAACAGTGAAATACACAACAACTGTGAAATAAACAACAGTGAAATAAACAACAACAGTGAAATACACAACAACTGTGAAAAAAACAACAACAGTGAAATAAACAACAAAAGTGAAATACAAAACAGTGAAATAACAACAGTTAAATTCACAACCAACCCTTTTTCTCCGAAAGTGTTATAGTTCATAATCATCAGACTTACTTTGCTGAAAGTATGCTAGAATCTTAGTGAACTTATGAATCAAACTATCTTTGATAACTGAAGTGTAATTTGATTTGATATGTCATCTGTTCTACACCAATCAACTGTCCAAATATGGATGCTTAGTTTTGAAGTATTACATAAAATACTGCTGCCAAGACATGGTAGCCACTTTGAACTCCAATTTTTCATACTTTTTGGATATGTCTTCAGGTTTAATACAATTTTAAACTAATTTCAACTTTTGAAAACACAGCGTCGATTACACTTGGCTCACATTTGGTTTAATGCACAGAAAGTGAGGCTACCCACAATTCTATATGATCTGTACACACGGAGATCACTCACTGAACTGAAGCAAATTTCTTCTGTGCACAGAACAACTCGGTCCATATTTCAAAATTCTGGAAACATAGTTCTGGTCATCATAATTTTCTGATTTCTCACTGTGAATAATGAGAAGATCAACCCTTTTCTGCGGAGGAGATAGCAATTTTGTAATTTTGTCGACATAGATTTTTGACAGCCATACACAATATTTTCAAGGAAACTAAGGGAATAAGTTGCATATGTGTTGGCATTAGAAAGGGTATTGATTTTTTTTAATGTTCGTAACAAAGGAAATTTGCATGTCTGACAGGTGGTATGATGAGACCATCTTAGTTGCTGATAACTTTATCCTGACAAGTGTGCAATTTATAATACCTCAAAACATCGACTTCTCATTCAATTTATTCTTGAATTTTAAACATAATCAATAATTTTGGAACATAGTGTTAACAAATAATCCTGAATTTAAATTGTAAGTTAAAATTGTTAAGAAACTGATAAAATTGAAAAAGCCTTTAGCAAAAAATGTCTGAGTGAACAAATCAAGGGGAATTGTGGGTAGCCTCACTTACTGTGCGATGTGGCAGGCCAGAATGAGTAAACCTAACTACCGGTATGCTTACCCCTTGGAACATGCATACCACGTTTCAAAGCTATCGGATAAGCAATTTCAGAGAAAATGATTTTTTGACCAAAAGTGGGAATATTGCCCCAAAAATACAAACACGAAATATTTCACCGAAATTTTAAGAAATCCAACAGAAGACAACCCTAGGATGAAGAGTATCAAGTCTCAAAGCAATCCAACAAGAACTTAGGGAGGAAATGATTTTTTGATCAAAACTGGGAAAAATTGCCCCCGAAATACACACATTTCAAAATTAATCAATTCACCAGAAGAGTATAGTTATGATTTTACCATTTCATATTGCACATGATGGTGATCATACGTTAATGCTTTACTTGACACACACAAACTACCCTAAAAAACGTATTTAGGACAGATGAAATCATACTAATACATCAATTGATAAATTTTAACAAGTGAGCTTGTGACTGATAGATCTCTGCTCAGTTCTATAGAGAATAACGATTTGTGATATATGTGTTGATGAAGGTGGAAATCTTTAATAGTTGACACTTCAGGACGCCTGACAAAAAAAATGGCAAAAATACGAAAATCAGGAAAATTGTATCAAAAATACACACATGTGCAAATTTCACTATGATTTAAATTATCCTAGGTAAGGGGTGTCACTGACAGCAGAGCTAAAAAGCAAAACAATCTTTTTCCATCTGTGTGAAAGTTGATCAAAATCTCCTCAGAACAGTGAACATTATTTGGTTATTCAAAGTGTGTATCAAATAAATTAATTTAAAGATTGTACATTTTTCAAAAGAAATTGACCAGAAAAGGCCAATGATGACAGGACGAGAGACACCAATGGAGTGACAAGAGAATGTCTACGGTAGACTGATTGTTAAGACTAATCCATCAAATTCTGACTTCATAAAATTCCCATACTGATACAGACTATGTTAATGATTTTGTACTAATACCTGTAACAGATGGTCACCTCATAAATATTCAACAACTGAGTTACTCTGCAATCATAATTCACATCAAATGATCCTTAGTTCTGATGTCATCATAAATAAGTCAAATTCCTTTCTACTCTTACCAGAGCAGCTGATTCTAAGCGTCTTTCCTTCTGTAATTCCATTCCTTTTGTTAACAGTTTGTTATGCATACAGTATTCACATTTGGAATTTCCTTCAGCCAGGATTTCAGCATCTTTACCACTGCTTAAACAAGAAGCTACTTTCACGCACTAAGTCTTTAGTGACTCTGATAGTCAAAATACCCGCTACTTCTACTGACATTTTTTCCAAACCAATGACTCTGTATGCCATTCCTCTGTCGACAACTGCAAAAAGTTTATATTTAAAATTTTGATCTTTAAAAATATTTCACAATCATTTGGTATATAATACAGTATATGAAAATTTAATGTAAAGAATAGCAAAGCATAGTTACTTTAGCTACAGAGATACAACCAATATGTCAATACAACAGAGTTAAAACTCATTTTAATTTACGCCGACAAAGGCTTTGACTAAGTAATGTCAAGGACAGTATATTACAATTGGAGTGTTTTAGTTGAACTGAAATCCAAGAACACTTATTTCAAAAGCCAAATATAACTCACAATAAACAACCATTATTGTACAAGTACTGACGTAGTCTGTGTTTGCTTCTTACAATTTATCATCTACTTGAGCTAAATCCAAATCCTTATTCTGTGACACTGTCATTCTATTCTCAACAACGTCACCCTACAATCATAAATTTATGAGGTTAAGTCGAACTGTGGTCATGTAATTTTTTTTCTTTCTCTCTGTACTTGAAATTTATTTTTCATCAGTGTTTGGCAGCTCCTAATGTTTTATTTAGTGAGCCCCTGATCTAAAAGGGATGCAGCAAATAAATAAATAAATAAATAAAGAAATACAAGTAATGTTTGTCCTCTCCCTGACAAAAAGGTACTGGATTTTTTGCTCTGCTTGCCTATGTCACAACTACCCATGTGCCTATGTCACATTACTACCCATGTGCCTATGTCACCAACTACCCATGTGCCTATGTCACAACTACCCATGTGCCTATGTCACATCTACCCATGTGCCTATGTCATCAATTTTGTTATGCTGAAACTTTTATGGGTCAGTCTCTGATGAGAGCTCATCAATGTACATAATCAACATGGCCGCCCAATGTTTTTCTAGTGATGGAAATTTAAGTTTTGACATGAGAAATTCATAAGCACCTGTCATAAATATCAGCAACTAATAAAATACATGTATATCAACTTGACAAATTTTTAGTCCTTGTGTTTGAGTTTTGTCACCAATGTGAAGGTTCCTATTGTATGCCTATAGGCCCAACAATCTGAACTCCAGACATGAGTGTAAATTGTCAGTACAACAACAGGGTACAGCGGCTTAAAACTGAACCTCAGAAATCATTGCCACGGAAACATTTTCATAGATTATGATGTATTTTAACTTAATCCAGCAGAAAGTAGCACCTGTTTAATTTAAAACAAATTCACAAGTATTTTGGGTGACAACTTTTCACTGTTCATGTTATGTCACTGGGTATGCAGAAAAGTTTGGTTCCAATCTGCGTTTTTTACAACTGTGCTGAGCAGCCAACTACCTTTGCCAGCACATTCTATACAAACAGCGTAGGTTGTACTATAAGACAAACCTGGACGACATATTCCTCTAAAATTTGTTAGATATCCAAATTTGAATCAAATTGAGTACATTTATTAGATTTGCTGGCTGCCATGTTGATTGTTTGTAATGCAACAATGAAAGACATTTATAGATCTCACTGAAGTTATCACGTAATATAGCAATTATTTCTTGAGTGATTTCACATGCTTTTATCACATTTATTTTTTACTTCCACATTTACAAATGGCTTTAAAAACATTAATATGAATGGCAGGTATAAATTTTGGTGTAGGTCAGGTAACAAGAATCACACAACTTTACAACTAATTGAAATAAAAATAACTGAAATTCAAATATTAGCGACAGCAGCTTTTCACAAATTAAAAGGTTATGGATGCTATCTGAAGACATACCGACCTAAAATATGAGTTCTGGACGATATCTGAAGACATACCGACCTAAAATATGAGTTCTGGACGATATCTGAAGACATACCGACCTACAATATGAGTTCTGGACAGAAGCAGTAACAGCTACGTTGATGCATACCGGTACAAACTAATCACATTACAAACAGTACTTACTACCTTTCCTATACCTCTCAATACACTGACAGAAAACAGAATCAACACTATTGTAATATCCAACGTGACCTAAACAACAAAACTAATAGAAACAGTATTTTCAGCACAGCTAGAAATTGACATGCAGCTTTAAAGCTGAAACAGCTCTGTTCTGACATCCCACAATGAATGATACAAGACAGAATTCACTAAGACACTGCCAACTACAGAGAACATGAACAATGAAACTTTCAACAATATTGGTAATTTTATAAAATTTGACAAAAACTTAAATAACCTTGATTGCCACACAATCTCTAGCCTAGAATTCTATTCGTCCGCTTGCCTCCGTACCTCCGGCCGGAGGTACGGAGGCAAGCGGACGAATAGAATTCTAGGCAAGGCAATCTCACACACATGTCAACACAACAAGGCTCTTCTGATCACGTAATGTTAGAAAGTAATTACAAAAGAAAAATGAGGGTAATTTAATTTAATTTCACTTTTAATTAAAATTATCGTTTGACTGAGAAAAGCTCCAAGAACATTTATATTGAAGCAACAAAAGGGTTACATGTATTGTCTACTAAGTGTTTTATGCAACACAAGTTTGTTGACCTGAAAACAGGTATCTCCACAAAAACGTTTTTGTTAAAATTTGAACAAATAAATACATAGAAGGCGCCAAAGAAACAAATTTCAAAATAATGGGATCAGCATTTTCTAAGGAAATGACATTTTGATGGAAAATGAAGATTCAAAATCCTATAAACACTGAGGAGAATATTTTATCAGGATTTGAACAAATCAAACTGAGGTCTATCGTCATCTTGCAAAACCTTTAAAAGTAAATTGAAAAGTTATATGTGACTTGAATTCTGAGATTTTTTCAAAAATAGAAATATCAGTTGAATATTGCAAACAAACATGAAATTCAAACTACAAAACGGAAAGTTTATTATAATATGAATCAATCTGAATGAATAGAAGATGACGGACCATCCATCTATTTAATAAACTTTGTGTCGTAATAAGGCAGGGCTAACTTTTCCCAGATCCAGCCACACTTTGCAAAGTGCTCGACCCTTCTCATGGCTTCAGTGAGCCAAGTTATTACAAGTGTGACTTATTTGTCAAGCACAGAGGCTGGGTGACTTTGATGTCAAGCACAGAGGCTGGGTGACTTTGATGTCAAGCACAGTGGCTGGTTGCTGCGGATCCGTAGCCCTACCACTCCCTTTGCTGGTTGTGTTGGGGGAGTGGGGGCTATGGTTCAGACACTGTAAAATGTGCACAGTCGTGCACAAACATACATAAACGAGTTTTCTTGGTCGATACTTTGATTATAAGCCAAATTCAGCTCCGTAATCAAATAGACTCTCCAACAACATTTTTTCCCACATTGTAAGTTGCTGAAAACGTGTTTTTGTTGAGATCCCGATGTTAAAATGTGACGTCATAGGTCAACGGTTTAACATCCATGATGGCGGATTTTTCCAAGGCACTCGCCCGCTGAAACACGAAAAAGTGACTTAGCGGAGAGGAAAACGGACATCAACGTAGGTATCCTTCTATATGTAGGCGCTCGATGCACTCCGACTCCGGATTATGATGTTTTTTTGTTGTTTTTCTGGAGAATCGCAAGAAAAACACTCACTTTCTTGCCGCATTTTTGAAAATGAGCACGACTGTGCACATTTTACAGTGTCTGAACCGTAGCCCCCACTCCCCAAACACAACCAGCAAAGGGAGTGGTAGGGCTACGGATCTGCAGCAAAGTGGCTTGGTGACTTTGATTTCAGGCATAGTGAGTGGCTGGGTGATTTTGAAAAGAGACCCTGATGTATTGAAAAACAAACACTGAGTAAAAGTTTACTATTTTATGACGCCGATATGAAATAGTTTGGGTATCTTTGATTATTGAGTTCGGAAAATAGCCAGCTAAAATTTAACTGTGACTGAGTATTTACCACACTGATATGGCATACGGTACATGTATCATCAACGTAGCTTATATTGCATAAATAGTGATTTAAATTAAATGAAAAGTAATTTGGATATTTTCTCAATACCTTACAAATGCAAAAGGCTTCAATTAAAACAAAATGAAAGAAACATTCAATTCAAACGACACCCAATATCTTGTGCATTTAAGTAATTTAAGCGATATCTGTGTTGTGCTGCATAAAAGCCCTATCATTGTTAATAATAAGTCCTAAATATGCATTCTATGGAGACCTACTATCATTGCTATGCTGATACCAGACAACCATATCGGCGTCTAAACCAAACAGCATTTGCTGATACAGCCATACAAAGTGTCTGCACTGTCTCTTATCCACTGAGAATTGCTAGGAGTTAGTTATTCTCTTGATAATGGATTTGCATTGTCTATTGATGAATATCGCATCTCACTGATATTGTCTCACTCTCCTACCTGCTCTGATTAAACTATTCTTCATCCAAATCAGAGAACTCTTTCTTCAACACAAATCGCAAGAGAATACCTTGTTCTAGTTTAATTATCACGTTTTAAAATAAGCACCTTCCAATCTGAAACTGATTAAAATCACATTCAATGACAAGTGACTTTGATGATGATTAAATATGCAGCATATAATTAACAATTCACTTGTACAGCTTGACACCGTGATGATTAAGCTTTCAGCATCGCAGAAATCCAACATTTCTCTAAATCATCACCTAAACAAAAGGTACACAAGAATTATCTTTTGGCAGCCATTTGCTTACTGTAAAAGTCCTAAAGACCACAAGCACACAAGCTGCTGTCAATTGTCTACTACTACGGCTATTTACCCATAGATACCTACATGCACCTCTACCAAGAATAGGCAAAGCATTTCTGTAGCATACAAATTAGGCTAGGGGACAAGGCTGTCCTTGGTGTTACAGTCAAGGCCATTATTCTTCGGTGGGGCAAGTTGGTAATTACCTACCAATTTAGCTAGGGATATTGCAATATACCAAGGGAACTTCCTAAGCCAAACTCTGTTTTCCTATCTGCAGCGGCAAGATGAAATCTAAACAAACACAGCGGGTAACAAATTTTACAGCCACCAATGGTGATCTGATACCGGGATGAACCATGATGTACTCCACTGTCCGCTTTATGTTTCAGTAATTTAGCTGGTCAGACGGAACTTTGGTAGTGATTTTGTATGTGTGGCTCAGTTCATCGTGTAGTATGTTGAACACTGTTCTGATTGCCGGCTGGTTAGGTACAGTACAAGTATTCCACTGAAAAAAGTATTTTGTCAATATTTTAACGGCTGCAATCAAAGGTTTCTTCACCCACAAAAAATTAAGCACCTAGTTGTGCAGGTCATGTCAAACTTTTTGATTGTGGCCTTCCAGGATGTTTTGGACAATGGTACTGAGAATGAGATGGGCGATGACATGCTGAAGTGCCGTCTGTGGTGCATTTATTCTCTGAGCGATATTTATCATAGTTTCAACTTCATGTAGCTTCGTACAATTTTGTCATCTTGTCTCGAATTTCGATGGAGCTTTCAAGACAGACTGTAAAGTTGAATTTTTTGAGTAGGTGATTGCTTTTGAATTAGACTCCTGTGAACCACACAGTAAAGACCAGCTTTTGAAAGATTAATGTACATGGGGTGATCTCAAACTTTTGTACAAAATACCATGTTTTGTAATAATGTTACTTCATGCAGCTTTTTCAAACCAAGTTATGTGCAATATATATCAAAAAGAAGACAAGGCACGATATGATCTCTTAGGATCATGTTTTATTCCTTGTAGTTTTCATTCCCCAATCCAGTCCCCTTTTAACGAACCTACATGAAAATGGTTCATCCCAGTTATCAGATCACCATTGCTGGCTGTAAAATCTCATTACCCGCTGTGTTTGTTTAGATCTCATCTTGCCGCTCCAGATAGGAAAACAGAGTTTGGCTTAGAAAGTTCCCTTGGTATATTGCAATATCCCTAGCTAAATTGGTAGGTAATTACCAACTTGCCCCACCGAAGAATAATGGCACTAAATGTAAAGTGTGCAATATGTCAATCAACCTTTCAGCATAGTTCAGTAAGACACTGAAAAACAATGCAGAATTGTTTCCTAGAAAGTTTATGAAACACTTAATCCTCTTTCTACCAGGCTCCATAGACAAACCACGGAAATAAATACAAGTTGGGAAAAGGATGATTAATTTTGATATTCATATTTCACATGTGTATCAATAGATCACCCTGGAACAACTTCAAAAAAAATACCGCAATTATACGGTGTCGCTCAAATTTGATCAGAATTGGTACATACCAGTATGGGTACCAAAGATCAACAATAAGTGTTGTTTCTATCTGTTCAGTGCAGGAAAATTCTACCTTGATGTATGACAATGATTTCTGCACAGTACAACAAGAAAAACAACAAGAAATATTTAAACCAGAAAAACAAGAATGACAAAAGTAATTAAGGTCTGAAACTTTTGGTACTGGAGGTCAACTTTAGCAACATGCATAGCAGAAAGGCAGCTAGCGCCCCCTAGTTTGACCATAGACGGTCTTCCTCCCCTCTACTGACGGTCTTCCTCCCCTCTACTGAGGGTCTTCCTCCCCTCTACTGTCTATGGTTTGAGCAGGTCAGTTAATATGTAACAGTTCATAAACAATGACAGGAAATGACTCAAGTCAGTGGAGTAAGATTGTTTTCAGCCTGTTTCAGAAATTCGCTTTTTCTTACCTCATTTGCACATTTTTGACACTGATGTGTTCATTTGAACAAATTCACATCTCAACCCCTACATCTACCTGTACACCAAATACTGAGACGGTAGCTTTGGCGGTATGGGAGCCTTAATGTGTGTGACGGACATACATCCGCACATACCCACAAATATACAGACGCCACTTAGACTCATCATATAAGCTCTTTTTGGTATTTATATATAAAAGCAAATATGAGCTAACAACACTGGATTATATTTAAATATTCAATATTTACTGAGCAATGCTATCCTGAATCACATTCAGTGTTTTATCTAGACACTAGGGATGGGAGATTCTCCCTCTGTTGACATGTTGGCACCCCCTTGTACTTTGTCAAGGGGGGACCAGCACCCC
>LD355227.1:8199-23860 GCA_001465055.1 Ptychodera flava | reverse complement strand
GGAAGTTGAGTGGAGAGGGGGGGTGGGGGGGGGGGGGGGGGGAGAGACAGTAGTCTTTGATATACAAATAGCCTCTTACATTAGCTGTAACTTCGACTAATTTTTCACTACTCTGTTTCAATGTATCAACTACAGAATTTTTCTATAATCCAATCATCATGACCAATAATGCCAGGTGTCCTGCTTGCCAACACAGCCTGTATATGTGAAATGACCATTGTTATTGTTGATAAATGTATTCTAGTCCGGACCTAAATACAAAATTTAAACAATAACAATGCAGATTATACTCATATGGGGTATATTTATGAGCTAAATATTAGGAACTTCTCCATGGTTCAGGGATTCAAACCAGAAACTGCAGATGATACACAGAACAAACAAAATATAAAAAAATGACCAGAGTTACAGCTAATCGATCTTTAAATCTAGTGGCTACTGGCAAAAAAAATTCTGTTATGTTTACAAAAGTACATGAAATTACATTTTAACTGTAGAAGAAACAGTTGAAGTAAAGTTAATTAGACAGGTGTATTCTTGACAGATATTAACCTTTTTGAATCTTCATTTTATAGGGACTTCAAGGGAAATTCAAACCTCCATGTTGGTATTACAAACTCAAAAGGTAACACGACTTGAGCTTACTGTGTATAAAAAGAACTTTGTTTCATCAAATAACTTTTAATAAGTCTTCAGTGTTGTGGGACAGTAACAATGTAAACTTTAATAATGGTAGTTTGTCAAACCCAAGGCTCTGTGTGTGTAGGTTTTCAGAAAACTTCATACATGGATACCCAATAAAACTTCTACATGTCCAGAAACAATGAAAATCTTCAAATCTCTGATGAACGCATATTCCAATAAGAGATAAACTGGAAATTTGACCCATGTTACAAAGTAATAATTTGATATATTTCGTATAATTAGACAAATCGTGTTATTCAACAAATCCAATCTCATTGATAGAAGTTTCAAATAAGGCTTTATTCAGTATCCAAATACCAAAGTTGCCAATAAGAACATGGAACCAAAATTATGTTCTCAGAATGAATTGTCATTTTGAACAAAAAATCCAATTTAAAATCAAGTCAGCACCATGACAACATACTTGGAAGCTGTAGTTGCATTACAGACAGCATGTACACAGCGTTGTATGCCTCTCAACATGCTACCTTCCTCATTGTTGGAAATGAAGAAAATCACTGATACTCATCAAAGTGCAAATCTTAAGAACAAATGTACCCAAATTTACACATACAAGTAATTATGGTACTCATTTTTACATCATTTGTTTAAGCATTGACTCTAGTAATTAATGTTACAACAACTGAATTCACACACATGGTAAAAAGTTAGCGTTTCATCTAGAACCATAAAATGTTACTGTTTGGGTTTTTTGCAGGTGCTGTATACAACTATGACGAAGGTGGTCTGCATAAAGACAAAGATAAGTACAGTTGGCAGCAGTCAATATCAATACCACTGCTTGATAAATATGATGATGAACTCATGGAACTCTGGGACGAATGTTTGGAGAGCTATTCAAGTTCAGAGTTGTGGACCCCTGCCAGGTAATAAATATGTATTGCTATTTCACTTCACACTAGCTAGTGATAAATAATTCAAGTTCTTTTTGTTTCACAAGTCTAAATACCAAATTCCCAAATCTTCAAATTTTATAGGTTTGAGGGCTTGTCAGCAAAATTAAATTTGAGAGCAGATTCGTTTACTGTCTCTATAGAAAAGCAGAGATGACTAATATCGTTGATCCTCTCTCACATCTGAACAACATGATTTCTTAGGTTTCCCAAATTCCATCCGCACACAATGGACAATAAATGTTGTTATTGAAAATATTCTTTACAATCTGAATGTTGCAGTGTATGTATTCCCTATTACAGGGTAAATGTTCGTTAGTCGTAATTTGACAAGTTTTTGCGGCATCTTAGTCATGATATTTACCATTGCCATGTTAATCCCACCAGCAAATCTGTTAAAATTAATTTTATAAGCAATTTTAGGGTAATTTTTTTCCCTTTTTGGGTCAAAAATCATTTTCTCTCAAAGTTCTTTTTGGATTGCTTTGAAACTTGATAGTCTTGATCCTAGGGTTGTCTTTTGTCGGATTCATAAAAATAATGATGAAATTTTCGTATTTACATTTTTTGGGCAATCTTTCACATTTTTGGTCAAAAGATCATTTTCTCTGAATTAATCGTTCTGATTGCTTTGACAATCTGTATTCATGTACCTAGCTAGAGGCAACCTTGAGTGTCTTCAAATTTTGGTGAAATTTTCATGTTTGAATTTTTGGGGCAATTTTTCCCCATTTTTGGTCAAAATTTTTTTTCTCTGAAATTGCTCATCCGATAGCTTTGAAACTTTGTATGCATGTTCCCAGGGGTAAACTTAGTTAAGTGTACTCATTCTGACCTACCACATCGAACCAAATGTGAACCAAGTGTCATTGACGCTATGTTTTATAATCAGATAATGGAAAACAGAGGACACTGTGACTGATTTAGTCCAGTACCAAGGTTAGATGATATCAGTATTGAAAATACCATTGTATATAAGATTTATACTGTCTCAAACTTACTGATTCAAAATGACCAAATGAACGATTTCATTAATGATATTTTAACATTAGACACAAGAGCTGATAGAGAGCAATATGTTTTATTGGATATATGAAAACAGTGCAGTGTCAAGCCTCTCCCGGAATGTTTCAATTTTGTCTGAACAACTACAATTGAATTGAGGAATTCTTGTAAAGGCATGTCAAAAAGGGTTGTTGTACCAGTGTTTGACATCCAGTTTTACATTGATGAATTAGATTGTAAACTACAGTTTTATAGTTATCAGGCATCTATGCTGTGCTATCAATATGTACAGGTAGTGTTCTCCACAGGGTGAATTTTTAGGGGTGGGCCACTCCTCCGTTTCTGGAGCAATCTTTTAATATGGTAATAAGTCTACAAAAGAATACATTGACACAACAAAAGAGTGTGCAAATTATTAATTATTATGTGAATTGGCAGTCCCTCTGTTTTCCAAGCTGTGGAGCCACTGACAAGCATTCAAAGAGTTCTGTTCCGTGACCTTTGACATTGCCTACTATTTCCTACACTTCTGTTCTGCCTCCTCCCATAAACAATATCATATCACCATCTTATCAAATTTAAATAAACTCACTGAAAACAGCTTGCAAATGACTATAGTGGAAACAAATACAAACAAACATAATTCATTGTAACTGGCAGGAATACACGATAATTAGTGCATAACTGCAGATAACCTGTGCTAACCTCACCATATTAGAACATAGTAGTGCCAGACATTGATTTGCATTATTTGTGTTCTTGTTGAATGGTGCCATGTATTTTTTTCTGACAAGAAAAACCGATCAAAATAACGGTGGCTTCAATGATCCTTAAAGTTATGGAACATCTGCTGCTGGGTCCCAACAAGAACTCTGATATCTCTTTTCTGCCTTTGGCATCTGCAAAAATATCAAAAATCCAATTCCAAAACAGCTAACAGGAACAGTGAGGGGAATTTTGATACTTCAAAAATAACCTTCCATATTTAGACTGTTGATCGGCATTGAATAGGGTGCTTCTCAATTTTGACTGCGCTTGTAGGAAGTAGTCCAAACACCAATTAACCATGTAATTCTTTTCTCACTTAATTTCAGATATGATGAAACCACGCACAACTGCTATGACCTTGCGATAGGATTTCTGAATTCAATAAGTTACAGAGAGTTCAAGGGCAGAAGTGACGCTCAGTTAAGTAGGAAAAGTTTCTGCACAGAGTACATCATACCTCACACAAAGAAAGCAGCGAGATACATTGAACTTTATCGCAAAATTGAATCTTTGAAGTTTGTCAAGAAAGAGGAATCATATTGCTGAACTCAAAAGGTGACCTTTGACTCCAGTTGACCTTTGACCATTTACTGACATACAGGTTATCTGTATGATTGTGAAGTTTGCATATTTTTTATGTAACTGTAACATATTTGTGACACCTCCAACAATTTGTTTGGTCAGCTTTGCCAGTTTGTATTGTTGTGCTGTAGCAAAGTCAATTTGCGACTGAAAAATTTGTTGCTCCTTGTCAAAAGTTCATCATGCTTGTTCTTTGAAATCAACAGAAGGCAATCAAATTGATTTATGTTTTTAGAATGCAGCACCTCAGAAGCACTTTGATACATCACATGTTTTTCACACTGCAGGGGCTTTGTGCATTTACGTCCCTACCATTAGATTTGGAAGTTTTACGTTTTTAGATGACCTTTATAGTATTTCAGAAAGAGTATCTTTGATATCGTGATGCTGACATACAAGTGATTTATGAACAGTTTCAGCATTCCACCCAATGCTGGCCAGATTGAGTGACACCTGTACAAAATGTAAATGACCTATGTTTAACCCTTTGAGCACCAAAGTCTATTTTTGTCCACTTTATAAAATAAACCCCAATCTATTTTCTCTGATTTTTGCCAAATTTTGAGAAAAAACTGCAGCCAATGAAATGCGATGTCCATTTGGTCCAAAATTATCAAAAAATTACAGAAAAATTCATGAAAATTGGTAAAATTTTGCACTCAAATTTTGGCGGGAGAAAATTACAGGCTCAAAGGGTTAATTAATAAACACCTACACTACACACATGCAGGTGTGCTCATAACATACCTTGCCCCACTTTGGTATCACATACATTTAGCTGCATGGCGTCACATGCTATGACTGTTTATTGTACACTTCTTTCAGTATCTCTGTGCATAATCAAGTCATGTGTAGACAATTCAGTTTCAATTACAGTTTCAGAAATGTGGCAAATACTGATGATTTTGCTTGCTGATTCAGACCTTAAGAGTCCCTTTACAAGTTTCTTCATTGCCTTGTGAATCAATACTGGTCAGATTTCCATCCATATTATTTCAACATTAAGTGGAATTTCCAAATCATGACACCTCACAGCAATTTTTTAACTGAACAATGAGATAATTTTAAAATCCAGAAGTTATACTGCTGTAAAGCAGGATGATGAACGGTTCTGATGCTGTTTCATCAAAACTTGCATTGCTTGCCAAATGACAAAAACCAAAAATGGTATGCTAAATTTTGTAGGTTTGTAATCATTTTTATAAACTACTGATTATTAGAGACAGAAGTTCTAGCAAGGAAACAGCTGTACTGGGTTCTACAAGCAAAATGAAGAAAGAAAAACAAAATATTTTTTTTCAAGTCAATGAGAAAACAATAATATTATATTGTGGTATTTGTATATGAAATATAGAAATAAGAGCAGAGTATGGATTAAACCTGTATTGGACCTCAGCACAAAGAAAACTACGTGCACAAATACGCATCAAAATACCAGTATTACCATGCGAATTTGAACATGTGTATTTAGTTGTGCCATGATCACATGATGTCTTGGGCATTCTATGTCAGTAGAACACAGAGCGTCTTCATTCCAGAACAGAATCATTTTTGATTACCCTTGACAAGATGTCTTGCAGGCTTCTGATGAAGGTAGATCATTTAACTTTTGAGAAACAATGATTATTATACAATAAGTTGTTATATTTGTGATGACTGAAAACTTAGTCTGTTGACTCAGAAACACAAAACAGATTTCAATGCGTAGAAATTGCAATCAAAATATTTGAACAGTACTATCATACACAAAGCAGGCTTTTACTGGTACAAGTCAGATTTGGATCATTTATGATTCCACAAGGCACAGATGTTCTCTTTCACCAGCTTAAAAGCTGTAAATAGACGAGAAGATCCATCGCTTGATGGCGCTCTCTATGCTCCCCGAGCGTAGGGAGCGCCCTCAAGCGACGGATCTTTCAGTCTAAGCTGTGAATTGCTTGACTGAGTTCACATTACAGGGTTTGAGATGACTGCCTGGAAGCTTGTATTTATACACATGTTTCAATCACAGAGGACTCAGTGTCATACAATTTCATCCACCTTATGCGGTCATTTTTCTGAGGACTATTTAAGTCGCAAATACCAAAGCTTGTTTTTCAAAAAGGTAACACTGAAGACCCTCATTGTCACTTTCTGTGTTTCGCTCTTGCATTATTTTCAGAGTTCAGTATATTTTAAACACTGCTTGTTAACTGCATAAATATTAAAAGAGGTTTTCATAATTTAATTAAACAAATGTTGAAGGATTTTCTGTGAAAAATCTGAAATGAACAACAATAGTTATTCTCCTAATACTGTTTGTTGATACCCTTATATTGTTCATTTCATATGCTGTAATCAGTATATTATGTTTAACTTGCATGTTAGCTGATTTAATCCAAGTCCTTACACATAGTTTGACTGTCATTTGTCTGGATGCTAACAGTAATCTGGCATAAAGACAGCAATACTGAAACTGCACAATGCTATTGCAGATGTCAAATTTTTCATAGCACCAGTTTGGTTCATGGGTTGACATTGTTTGAGGGTTTTGCAAACCTGACTGAATTTAGAGTTATTAATGTTGTAAAGGTTAGCAAATATCTATAGTACAGGTCTGGATTTGACAAGATACACATCCTGTAAAAGATAAGAATTAATTTTCTTTACCAGTTTAGAGTCAGGCACCATTATTTTGTCGGCCGCTGAAAGTCAGAGTTCACTAGCAGGCCAATCAGAAGGCAGAGTACTGAGCTTATATGTTTTGCAAAATGCTAAAAAAAGTTTTCGGTTACAATCCAAAATTGGCACTATTTAGGTAGAATGCTCCTCGGGGACAAATATTTTGACTCTCAAATTTGTTACCATACTCAGATTCCGAGTTACAACTTGTGGGGGCTGATTTTGAAACTCCTGGAGTAAATAAACTTTTCAATATCTTATTTTTGTGAAAATCTAAAATTTAACATTTCCCATAGAGTTAACACAGGGAGTGCGGCCATTTTGAATTTTAAATATTGGTACATTTAGAAGCGTTGCCTCTCTGGTTACAAAATTGCATGGTGACCTCTGGCTCTTATTCTTGATTTTGAAAGAGAATGGTTGAACGTTTCCTTGAGGAAAGTTTGAGCAAAAGTTGAAGTCTTTCACTTTTGAAGTACATACTACCTTAAGGTAGAACGCACCTCGGGGACAGACATTCAGACTCTCAAACTTTTACAATTCTCTTCTGATATACCACATGTAGGGGTTCATTTTAAAGCTCTTGGTGAAAGAAAACTTTTCCATTGCTTATTTTTTCGAAATTCAAAAATTTTTATTTTTTCCATAAAGTTAACACAGGGATGGCGGCCATTTTGAATTTCAAATATTGAGAAATCACAAGTTATTTGTCTCTCTAGTACCAAAGTTTGCATGGTGACCCCTGATTTTTATTCTTGCTTTAGTAAGAGAATGGTAGAAGATTTCACTGAGAAAAGTTTGAGCAAAAGTTTAAGTCTTTCACTTTCGAGGTGCATATAACCTTAATGTACAATCATTTACACATTTTTTTTAATGAGTGGGTTCTATCATATGAACGAAAAATCTTTTACACACTGCTCTTGTGATGTTTAAGTGTGGGATGGTCGATTAATCATGTTTTAATTCAAATTTTTCATCAATTATAAATTATTTATATTTCAAAATATAAACTCATGAAATCAGTACTTCAACAGAATAATCTTGATCTATGCAATAAGAACAGTGACAGGGAGTAGATTCTTAATCCATTTAAATTTCTGCAATTGTTTTCTTTCATCATGTATTGTCTGCCCTTTACTATTTTTGTACAACATTTGTTTGATGTATTTGAAATAGGCAAAACCCGGAATTCGAATTGACCATGGTACAAACAAAACCACATGCACAAACCCCGTGTAGAAATATGTGTATTTCCATACGCACTTGCACACATTGGTTCGTTTGTACCAGTATCACATGATCTCTTGGGTGCGCTGAGTCTGTAGAACACTTCACATACTTTTTATTCTGGAGAAGAACCATTGTATTGTTGCATGTTTTGACCGACACCTGTGGTCAGCGTGCGATAATCTCTAGTCTGATTCTGTTAGGTTTCAGTTTTCTTAATATTGGAATGTGCAGCATAAAAGATACTTGCCCTATTACAACCAATCACATTTAGTTTTTATAACTTTGCAAATGCGTAATAATAAGTAACATATGGTTTGAGCTGATTGGATAACTTTCTGCCAATCATAAATATTTGAATAAATTTCTATTATACAACAAACTGTGTTGTTTGATTTCTTGTTTCATGTGTGTAAGATTTGATGTTTGTCAATGCCCTCCTCTACTTAGACTTGTCCCTCAAGATACAGTAAATTGTAGGAATGAAATTCAGCAGACTGTTGTGTCGATGGTGGAGTGATAGGGCTTGGTGAGCAAGTAAGTACTGCATATGCCTGCTCGAAGTCAAAAATGTGACTATTTGGCTTGTTCACTCTCAATATATAACTTTGTATATGACAAAAGCACTGTCCCATGTCACCCTCTAGATAAATGTATATGTATTGTTGTTTGTCCTTGCAAACAGGATTGCAGAATTTTTTGCTGTTGGTTTGCTGTGAATCGTTTATGCGAAGGGACAATACTCAGTCAAAACAGTTTGCTTTTGACTAAATCCAATCAAACTTTTCAATACAGTAGAGTAAAAAGACCTTGTATGCACTGTGTAGTCTTTCATTTTGTAATGTTCTATGCCTCTCGTTAATTCTGGTAAATATCTCCTGTCAAGGTGAAAAAATTTTCAATAATGGCTCCTGTTGTGTCCCCTAGCAAATAATAAGTTCACCTTTGTCTGCTAATTGCTGTGGGTCATTTTGATTCTTTGCAAATTAACTTTGTACCCTCGCTTCAAATTCATCGTCAGTGTCTTCGAAAAATGAGATTAATTTAAACTTTACACTGCTCCGTAGATTTCGGCAAATGTGCACTGCAACAATCCTTGTCAACAATCCTTTCACAATAGAGAATCCGTTACACTTTGGTGTTTATGCAGTGCACAAATAAAATACCAGAATACCTATGTGACTTGTCATGCTTGTTGTGCTACTGAAATCTCACAACCACTTCCTGTTTTGTTAACATGCACCTGACATCACTTCATCTCTCTTTCACAGATTTGACTTTGTTGTGTGTACCGGTGCTTTGCTCTGTGCTGTTCTCTGTCAGACTCTATGTTTGTAGCAATTGACCATATTGTTGTTGGATTCTGGATGGGTGTGATTGTGGTTATTAAAAATCCACACCAATTTAAGACTATAGATTTACTTCTAATTTGTTTTCAGGGTGACACAAACAAATGCATAAAATTTAGAGCAAGTCAGAATTAGCTGAATAAACATGTATCAGGCCAATTGCTGAACTCTATACAGTTCTGGCAACAAGGAAGTATTTTTACCAATATTTTACTCAAACAACATGCCCTGGTTATCAAATTGATATCAAGAAAATCATACTTTGAATGTAATGAATGAGACTGCTTTCATGTAGTTGTGAGTTTGAAATGCATCATATGTGTCATGGATTGGTTAATGAGTAAATGTATAAGCTGCCTGCTGCTTGTTTAGCGCCCTCTTCAGTTAGTTGGAGTAGTTCTGCGACTTTAGTATTTGTGTCTTGTACTCATGAGACTACACCAACCTGATACATCTATCTTTGTGGTGGTTTGTAAGCCTATGACGATGGCTAACGACAGAGTGTTTCATTTTCCCTCACACCCAGCTATTGGATTCAGTCGTAAACATGTCTGGGTTAGGGTCCACATAAACGCCCTGCTACATTGCAAGAGAAAATTGACATGCTCCGGACCCTCTGCGCCAGTGTGTAGAAATACGGTAAACAGATGCTGTCATTCTACATATGTTTGGTACGCCAATTGTCATTCCATCTTTTCAGAACATTTCTAGTTGCAGTGTATAGAGACCCATACATACTACAGAGCCAAGTATAGCAAATTTCCTTATTTCATGATACGGGAACAAATATATTGATTGGCTTACAGGCGGGTCTCCCTTTGTCCTTCAGGGCCAATGTATTTCACTCACCCACGTTGGGCCGTGACTCACCCTTGCCACTTGATGACAACCTGCAAATCCCATGCATGCCCAACAACTAGAATATATTCAAGTTAGCTCGATTGTACAATATGCCTCCGTGAAATATATGCAGACTCTCATACCTTTCACAGTATGCTTTTGGCCCACCACTTTCTTGCAGATCATTCTCAAGCTCTTTGGATAAATAAAGCTGTCATCAGCTTACTTTTGTTTAAAAAAAATAAAATTCAGCTTTCCTCCATAGAGTTAACACAGAGATGTTAGCCATTTTGAATTAGAAGTGTCTGTAAACTTGAATAGGGTAATTTGTCTCTCTGGTACCAAATTTTGCATAGTGACTGCCAATTCTTGAGTTCAGACGGATGGGAATTGTTCAGTTTCCTGACAGAGAGTTTACGTCTGTAAATTTTGAAGTGTATACAACATTTGAGGCACATTCGTGTATATCTTGACACGTTACACCCATAGTTATGTCTCGTGTGAGCACTGATTAACACCGTGCAACCTTTGTTTTCCACTGAATTTCAAATCCCTTGAAACAATTTGATTTCTGTATAATCTCATCAGGAAGATGCCTCGACAGACTGTAGACATATTGTGTCACTTGCTCACTTGATGATTATCTCTAACAGATTCACCCTTCTCACATTTTACAGACGCTACCAACTGTGTATAGAATGCATTCTCTGACTCACACACATCACCAAACATCAGTTCAGCATCTGAATTTTAAAAGTGGACCAAAGGCAAACTAGTGAGTTTTGGGGGCAAAAATCTGCCAAGAAAAATGTTTTATTTTAGCACTTTATATTTCTTACAAATTAAAAATGACAAAGTGTCATATATGTCAATCAAAACATGTATGATTGTATACTCTGTAAGGTTGTACCATCATCAATTGGCCCCATGTTTGGCCTTATGATAACACTGTATGTTTTACAGTTAACTTTGAGAAATTTTTTGGTTACATTGTCAAATTTTCTATCAGCATTACACGAACTTCACTGAAAAAATAAGCTGCGCCAGCAACTCTGCTGGAGTGTGTAAAATTTTTGCAATATGCCACTATAAAGTAAACGACACAATTTTCATCTGTCAAGATACATTAAATATTCATTGGATAAATTTGCATTCACATTTATGAAATCAGTAAATGACATTAAAAAACTAAAACGTGACTGATGTCAATGTTGAATTCATTCAATGGACAACAAGCCATCTCTTCAGCTAAAAGTTTAACTTTACCGTGGTCTATACTCAATTATGCCCTGCACCAGTCATATTCTCAACAATTACCGAGTTACAATTATGCCAACATTTGAAAAATCTTGACTTTTCACTACATGTTAAAATCCACCATAATTACCTCACACACTAACATCTGAATAAAAGCTTCTCATAATGAACTTTTTTCTTTGAAATGAAACATTTAAAATTCTTCTAGCCAAGCCTAACTCTTTGAAATGGCAAAATTAGGAAAAACCGCCGCCGCCAATTTGTAAATTATCTCCAGGTGAATGTAGACTATTGTCTTCACATTTCATACAGCCGCAAGATGTTATATGGGTGTACTCATACATCATCCTGAAGTTATTGGCACACATCATTGGCACCAGTCGCGTCCTAGTTCCCAGGGCAGAGCAGCATTTGCATTCATTGACTGTTTCATCTTGATCTACAGACCAGTAGGACCGGGACAAACACCTTCCCTCACATGCTGTCATAACGACAGGGTCGATACTGCGACAGCCGTCGAAGTAGATATGCTTGGGCTCATTTGACATCGGGAAAACATTGCATCTGCTTACCTCTGTAAAGATACATAGAAAACACAGCGTCAAGTTTCATATTTAAGCGTAATTAACAAGCCCTTTAACTTTGACATGTGAACTTTGTAAGTGTACGATTAGACAAGCAGTTTACGAGTAGATGTTTTGACCAAAATGAGGAAAGTAGCCCATAACTGGCTCTAAAAATTTACAATTCAAATTTTCAGTATTCATTTGGAAAACTGAATGAAGCTATCATTGAGGTAATGCGATTGAGATTTGAGATATGGCTGAAAGGTTTCACATATGCAATGACAAAAATGAGATACCGGGCCTATTAACCCAATTTTGGACCAAATGAACATCACATTTTATTGGCTTCAGATTTTTATCAAAATTTTAGCAAAAATTAGAAAAAAATTGACAGCTGTATATTTTGATATAGGCAACAAAAATTGACTTTGGCGCTCAAAGGGGTAAACCCAACGTGTAGGTTCCCCTAGGCTACATGCATGTGGACTTCTGAGTTGCACTTAAAAGGCATACCTAGTTCTTATAGGGTTATACAGTAGGCATGTTCGCCCATTACGCCACGGGGTGACAGAATTTACACTTGTTCACCCCTAATTCCCTGTTAATAGGTCCACAATCATCATTGATTATAATGGGTTGGGCTAAACCATGGTGGTGAAAGGGTTAATTACCTGGTACACATTCAAAGTCGTAACAGCACTCCTTCTGAACTGCCATTGGCCTGCTACCTGCTTGACAATTGGGTGGATCGATTTTCGGGCACACAGCTGGGCATCCTATGAGCAAACACACAGACCATCAGTGTATGGAAAGAATGCAGCA
Organism: Ptychodera flava; assembly: GCA_001465055.1. Lineage (NCBI taxonomy): Eukaryota > Metazoa > Hemichordata > Enteropneusta > Ptychoderidae > Ptychodera > Ptychodera flava. The sequence goes on along the minus strand of LD355227.1, from coordinate 11,185 downwards.
AAAATGAAGCTTCTGATAAACACAGATTATACATGTAATTTTATTGTAAGTAACAATCGATGAATGCTTTGAATAAATAATACTCACGTAATTCACACATGAAGTATAATGGGCAACAATCCTTTTCATTACGGCGAATTGCTTTCACGTCATAACCCTCCGGACAGATTGGTTCTGGTGGACAACTGCACTCTGCAAAGTGAACAAAGAAACATTTATTGACATTCATCTCTGCATTCATCTTTACAGGGTAGTACAGCACAGGTTGTTTGATTGACAATATAATAAACACTTAGTAGCACCGCGGAACCACATCTTAAAATGTGTCATTTCGATAAGACAATAATGGCATTTCATATGAGGAGGAATGACTAACAAACGACCTCTTAACAATTCAAACAGATAAGTCTTGATGAAACCATTTTTCTTCAGTGAAGACAGGCTGGAATACGTCACATCAGTGAGCTGAGGTATTCTGTACTTGTGAGTGCTCCTCTACATAGAGTAACAGATACTCAGTGCATGATATTCAGAATATGGAAAATGTTTCAGAGAGTAAGGCTGACCAATCCATCTGTAAGAGTTCATTTAGATTCCCATTTCCTGAAACACTTATGTCATTCAGTCTGGTGTATTTGAATTACCAAACATATTCCGTCATAACAACCTAAAATACCAGAATTCTCTAAGCTAAGTCATTCAACATTCCTGAGTATGAAACAACATGCCTCACATTTTCATGGGCAGTCTATAAGCTTTAATTAAACTGTTGTCCATTAGCATGTTGTTTGATCTCATAAATGTTCAATTGCAACGATGTTTTTCAGGTCAAGCATGGGTACTACAAATCATTTGATTGAGATTTGCAATAGGGAACACATTAATTAACACTATCTTGGAAAAAAACAACACTTCAAGACACATTCTGGAAAAAAAAGATTTCATGTGATTCTTTAGGTTGTAATTAAGACATTTCTTGCCAAATGGCTCCATCATAAACCATGCCTCACGATGTCAAAGAGTTATCAAGGAAGAATGCGCCTTGGAGACAGATATTTGGAATCTCAAACTCTTACATAATGCTTTTGGCCTACCACTTGTGAAAGCTCATTTTGAAGCTTGTAAATAAAGTTTTCAGTTTAGTTCTTGTGAAAATCAGGCATCTTATTTTTCCCAATAGTGATAAAACACGCATGCCGGCCATTTTGAATTTCAATGATTGGTAAATATTGGGTAATTTGTTTCTCTACTAACAAAACTTGATGGGTGACCCCCGATTTTTATCTTTGATTTTGATACAGAATGCCTTGTATTTGAGCAAAAGTTTAAATATTTCATTCTTGAGACGTGATCTACCTGAAAACTCACAAATGCAATACAATTCCAGTCCAACTCTAAACCCAAGATACCCAGAGAATTCCTGGCAGACCAGAGAAGTTGGTATCCATACAAACATGCTTCCATTTCAGAGTACAGACATCATTCTTACTTAACCTGTCAGTTGTCCTCAAGCCATTGAACACTTTATGATTATTATTTCATCAAGGGTATTTGACTCCATGCACTCACCTACACATCTATACTCATAACAGCATTCCTTTTCAATTCTCTTGGCTTCAAAATTGGCCGGGCATTCTGGAACTTCCAATACTGGACAGACAGCAGGACAACCTATTGAAAATAAAGAAATGGTTGAGATGTCCCCATGATTCGATGTTTTATCTATGACAAACCTGTATTGCTACTCAAAAAGTCACACATAATTCCAAAGATACCGTAATTCAGAAAGGCAAACTCATAAATTTTCAAAATGTAGGTTAAAACGGCCTTTCATCCTTGAGACACATTCCAGTGGATAATGTCTGCAATGATATTTTCGGGAGAAGATTGCAATTTTTTGAATGTTTCAAGTTTTTGGTCATATCAAATAAACAAGGAGAGAGGTCATACAAAACAGACGGTGCCTAAACAGAGTGGTTTTAAAATTGCAAATTTACATAGCTCCTTGAAAAGCTACTCCAAAAGTTGGTTATTTAAACCTTGTTAAAGGTGTGATGTTTACAATTTTTAGGAATAAAGTATGATCCCCTCTCAAACGTATAGGAACTATTTGAATTCAAATACCATCTTTGGCGAATGAAGGAGATCTCTGGATACAATATGGTTCTGTGTGAACTATAGCTTGGAAGAAATTTTAAACATCAGTAGGTTAAATGTTCCGTAAAGATCAATTTTGAATTGAAAATTTGGACACAGACGAAAAATCACTTACTTGGATCGCAAACAAAATAGGTAGGACAGCAGTCACCTTCATTTGAATATACCGGTCTTAAATCATGGCCAGGTGGACAGATTGGAAAAGGATCACAAACACCACAAACTGCACAATGAAATGAAGTAAATAAAATGACATCATTTATTATCCTCTTCGATAAGATTTAATATTAATAACGTAACTATATTGTAAAATTTTGGTAACATGCATACCATAACCGAATGATTGTCATACTTTCATGTCTCTGGGCAAAGCAAATAAAAATTCATTTTTAAATGGTTGTAAGTAAATAATACACATGTGGACTACAAACTGCATAAATTCTCAATATGCATCGAATACTGGGAATATTCACTTACCAGTACTGACTTCAGCGGTTGTTGCTACAGCTGCTGTTGTGTCTACTGGAGCCGCTGTTGTTTTCACAACAATTGGTGCTGGCGTTTCTCTCGCTGTTGTCTGAATTTCAACACCAGATGTTGTTTCTACCAGTGCCAGTGTTGTGGGAGCAGCTGTTGTCCTTGCAACAGTTGGTGCAGCAGTTGTCCTCACTCCTGTTGTCTGAATCTCAACAGCAGATGTTGTCTCTACCGGTGCCAGTGTTGTTGGAGCAGCTGTTGTCCTTGCAACAGTTGGTGCAGCAGTTGTCCTCACTCCTGTTGTCTGAATCTCAACAAAGGATGTTGTCTCTACCGGTGCAAGTGTTGTTGG
>LD355225.1:35105-46071 GCA_001465055.1 Ptychodera flava | reverse complement strand
AAACCTGTCTTCTTGTAAGTCTTCTGCTGAGCTTATTTTGAACATAAAGAGGCATATGCGGTATCATTTGAAAGTTAATTTACTTTTCTTTAAATGATATATTGCAATATGCAATATCTTCTATAGTTTTCATGAAGTGAGACCAAAACTTACCCCATACCCAAAAGTTTATGTCGTAAATTACTGTCAAAACTAATCTTAAATTCTAGCAATTATTTACCTAGACATTATACAAAAGGCAATGCTTTGTATCAAATTGTTTTATTTGATACAGGTACATGTTAGTAACTTGAAATAAACATTTAACACAAAAATATCTGGTTACCTCTAGCTGTAACAGTCATATTTTGAATGGTACTGCAAAATCACAGTATTGCCAACTCGCATACATTTTCGTTAAACCTGTCTTCTTGTAAGTCGCCTACTGAGCTTATTTTTTAACATAACGTGGCAAGTTGGGCATATTGAGAAAGTTAATTTACTCTTCTTTAAAATAATATATTGCAATATGCAAAATCTTTTACAGTTTTCATGAAATAGGACCCCAACTTACCCCACATCCCAAAGTTTTATGTTCCAAATTACAGTCAAAACTAATCTCAAATTCTGCCAACTATTTACCGGGACATAATACAAAGGGCAATGATTTGTATTAAATTTAGTTTATTTGCTACAGGTTCGTGTTAGAAGCTTGAAAAGAACTTTTAACAGAAAAAATATTGTGATGCTGTAGCTGTAACAGTAATATTTTGAAGGGTACCACAAAATCATGGTATTGCCAACTTGCATACCGTACGTTTTTGTTTAACCTGTCTTAATATTGTAGGTCATCTGCTGAGCTTATTTTTTAACATAAGTTGGCAATTGGGGTATCATTAAAAAGTTTTTTTTTTTATTTGATATAACATATTGTAGTATACAATATCTTCTTTAGTGTTCAGGAAATAAGACCAAAACTTACCCCATACCCCTAAGTTTATATTGCAAATTACTGTCACTACTGATTTCAAATTCTACCAAACTTTTACCTAGACATATTACAAAAGACAATGATTTGTATGAAATCTGTTTTATTTGCTACAGAGACATGTCACAAATATGAGATAGACTTTTAACAGACAAAATACTGGGATTGAATGGTTGCTGCTGTCATGTTTTGAAGGGCACCATGAAGTCAGAGTATTACCGACTCGCATATGTTTTTGTTAAATGTGTCGTCTTGCCCAATATCTTTTACAGTTTTCATAAAATAGGACCCCAACTTACCCCACACTCCAACTTGCACACACTATGTGTTTTTGTTAAATGTGTCATCTTGTAAGTCGTCTGCTGAGCTTACTTTTTACTCTAACCTATCTTATTGGCTATCATTGGAAAGACAATTTTTGCCAAAAAGCGACCAACATATTGTAATATGCAATATCTTCAATAGTTTTCATGCAATAGGACCAAAACTTACCCCATATCCCAAATTCTCAAACTAGAACAGATGTAGAACAGATGTAGTTTGCAAATCAAACTAAGGGCTGGGGTGATGAGGTTTTTGCTATTTCATTACAACTTAAGATGATAATGCACTTTATGATATGCTAAAAATAAGAGTGATAAAATCTTTGTAATGATACCCTACAATCTGGGTTATGGACAAAACAAAGGTTGGCAGATAAATTTCATGGAAACCTGTTTAATAAAATTTCAAGGGTTTCAGCAACATATCCTGCTATCCTTCAAACCATGATACTAACACAATTAAATCGCAATAATTATCTTGTTAATGGTATCTTTCATAGTTGGAAATGTCTCTGTAACAAATAAAATAGGTTTATTACAAAGTTTGTCTTTTTTATAGAATTTTTCAAAATTAAATACTAGTTTTGACAGTAATTTACGACATAAACCTTTGGGGTATGGGTTAAGATTTGGTCCTATTTCATGAAAACTATAGAAGATATTGTATATTATAATATGTCATTTTAAAGCCAAATAAATTTTTTTTAATGGCAGCCCATAAGCTAGGTTATGGTAAAAAGTAAGCTCAGCAGATGACTTACAAGATGACACATTTAACAAAAACATATGCGAGTCGGTAATACTCTAACTTCACGGTACCCTTCAAAACATGCAAGTAACAGTCATTCAATCCCAATATTTTGTCTGTTAAAAGTCTAATTCATATTTTTGACATGTCCCTGTACCAAATAAAATATATTTTATACACAGCATTGCCTTTTGTTAAGTGTCTAGGAAAATAATTGCTAGAATTTGACATTAGTTTTGACTGTAACTTGCGACATAAAACTTTGGGGTATGGGGTAAGTTTTGGTCTCACTGTATGAAAACTATAGAAGATATTGCATATTGCAATATATCATTTAAAGAAAAGTAAATTAACTTTCTAATGGTACCCCATTTGCCTCGTTATGTTTAAAATAAGCTCAGCAGAAGACTTACAAGAAGACAGGTTTAACAAAAACGAATGCGAGTCAGTTATACTGTGATTTTGCGGAACTCTTCAAAATATGACTGTTACAGCAACAGGATCCCAATATTTTTTCTGTCAAAAGTTTATTTCAGGTTTCTAACATGTACCTGTAGCAAATAACACAAAGTTAATACACAGCATTGCCCTTTGTATTATGTCTAGGTAAATAATTGGTAGAATTTAGATTAGTTTTGACAGTAATTTGCGACATAAACTTTGGGATATGGGGTAAATTATGGCCCTATTTCATGAAAACTATAGAAGATATTGCATATTGCTATATACTACTTTCAAGAAGAATAAATCACCTTTCTAATGATACCCCATAAGCCAGGTCATGTTAAACAGTAAGCTCAGCAGATGACGTACATGGTGACAGGTTTGAAAAATCCATGTGGGTCACAAAATCGTGATTTTGTGGTACCCTTCAAAAGATGACCATAACAGCTATTGAGTCCCTATATTTTGTCTGTTAAAATCCTATTTCCTATTCTAGGGATCCCAAGGCTTCTGAAAAATACAGGTTTGTTATCCTGTGCGGGTGGGGGGGGGATGTGCACGTAGACGCCCCCTCTAGCCCACGGCCTAATAGATTGTTACTAATATATGCTTGCTGTATAAGTAAGACAAGGAGGCATAGACAATTTTCCAAATACGTCTTATCAAAATTATTTTATAAAAAGTATTTAAAAAGTAAATTATAAAAATAGACAGTCATCAACAATCTATTTACTTTAAGGAGAAAATGGCAATATGACTATGTTTGTGCGTTTTAGTCTTCTTTTTAAGGCTGTGCATTAGTTCATTGCATAACAATAAAATGCCATTCACCATATACCAATGTAGCAAAACTTGCAATTTTAGTGAGTAGAGACAATAATGCATTGTAAATACCCAATTTTGACATTTATTTTCTTCTTCAGCACATTGCAATTAGTAAATAACATCCATAAATCTGTTTGATTTGCTTCATTGGGAGGAAACAATAGTTATCGTATTTTCTTCCGGTTAAAATTGCTGAATTACCAGAAAAAATCGATTTAAAGTTATCCAATTCTATGACGTCATATTTTTTTAATAAAACCTTATGCATTTTAGAAAAATCAGTATCTAAGCTTTCTAAAACTATAAGGTATATGGCATTTCAAGCCAGTTTACTTCATCAAGGAAAGAATGTTGTACCTCTACCCCTAGCTTTTGTACACCCCATACAGATACACGCAATTCAAAATTGACGCCAGAGAAGTAGTGTATAGTTAAATATCTGATGTTAACAATTTTTTTTCTTGTTTAATATGTCGGAATAAATAATTTAAACACAAAAAGTTGTGAAAATTTTGCTTAATAAAAAGTAAATCACAATTGTTACATGGTATTTGGAGTAAAAAATATCAAAATTGTCAAAAAAATTCATTTTAAAGTCGTCCTATTCTATGTTCACAAATTTATTTTGGTAAAGTTGGTATTCCTCAGAAAGAACAATATCTGAGCTATCCAAAAATATAAGGTTTGTGCTATTTCATGCTAGTTTACTCAATTTAGGGGAGGATATAGTACCCCCCTACCCCTACCCATTTTTCGCCATTTTTTGCGGTACATACTAATCAAAAACCAGTGCAGACAGGTAGTGCATCCCAAAATATCCAATGTTAACATTTTTTTTCTAGTTCAGCAGATCCCAAAGAACAAAAAATACCCATGTAGTAGGTTTATGGGGGGGGGGGCGTGCACGGTGGGCCCCTCCAGCCCACGGACTAGTAGCAATGTTCACCATCTATAAGTCATGAATGCTTTACAAAGATACAAATAAGCTGCAAAATATTAATTGATTTGAATTTTTCAACGCCGAAGTGCGATTAAGAGAACATGAAAGTGCTTTCTCACTACTTGTAAAAGATAAGTAAAGAAAATAAAAAAAAACAAACAAACAAAAAAAACCCCAAAAAACTTCTCAAAACAACATAACACGGAGAAAGTTAGTCTCTTTCTAAACGTCTCACAATGTCAATGACGGCAGCATAGCGTTCAAAGTGGTGGTATGTTACAAATAAAACTCCGTTATATCAAACTCAGTTATATTTACCAAACTAAATGACACTTCTTCATGAGTTGCAACACAGCATGAACGGGCATAAATTGCACTATATGGAACACTGTCGTCGAAGACTTCCTATGGACCATAAATTACCAAAACACTGAAAAACTTGTTCCAAACTGAAGCATGAATTGCTTTAGTTACATATCTTCATAGCAGCACATCAATTCAGGCCGGATGGCTTGGATTAGAGACTGGATGTCTCACTCATTGCATCCGCCATCTTGTTACTACACACATTGAATGAATACACAGACTAAGTATCAAAGTACCATTGGTGGCGCTGTACATGCTATAGAATTTACATGATAAAGATGCATTACATCATGCTCTACACATGCAATAGAAGAAGCCCATAAACCGATCTTTCGAGTAGGTATACACAAGTGACAGAAGATGTAGAAAGACATTACTAAAACCACTATAGTCTCATAAACGATCTGGTAGAAGTGCGAGATCCGCATTCTGAAAAGTTGCAGAAACACCAAGAAAAACTATGAAAAGAAACATCAAGTTTTGATCAAGGGCGAGTAAAATATCATAGAGCACTTACAAAAGCCAACCTCTTTACTGCCATGGGTTGTAGACAGGTTGCATAGCCTAACAATGTAGCTGATCTATTCAGCAGCAATAATGCTTTCGAAAATCTTTGATAAACAAAGCAGATTGGATAAGTTTGCGAAACGTTTTGACAATGTCATGGCCCACAGATAGCTTTTCCAAGCAGGTTTTAAAGGCTTCAAAGTAAGGGTTTATTTTTATCTGATCTAGGCCTAAATAATTTGATGCGGACAAGGTTATACATTGTTTAAAAAAATAATCGCTTACCCAAAATTAATTTTCAGGATTAATTAATAAACACATGTTGCCCCATCAAGCGAGAGACACCACAATCGCCAAATGTTTCATGTTGAAATAAACACAGGACCTAGTAATTACCGATTGAAGTCTAAACCATGGTCATTCCAAACCCATAGGCGTACAAGGCGATGGGCGCAGTGGTATGTATTAGAAACATCTATACCACAGCGGCCATCGCCGTGTATCGGACCACAAGCGCTGCTGTGTCCACACCATGCTTAAACTGCAATACATGAATCATGGCCCATGAAACTTGGCACCTGCGCGACGCATGAATTAGGGAGCTGTCATTATTTACAGTCGGGGGGGGGGGGCTCGGAGGAGTTTCGTCGGAAACTTTGAAATTTCGAGTAACCTGTCTGCCAACCGTGATGAATTTGAGTGACCTCCCTCTCTAAACACAGACATTTTGACTGACCCCCAACTTAGAAAAGTTGAATATCGATACATGTATTTGTAAAATTTACAAAAATATAGCAATAGTAAAGATCTTTTAAATCTTGTTGTACCCTGCTAGCTTATCATTGGTTATTTCAGTACAGTTGAAAAAGAGAAAATCAACAAAATGATATTTCAAGTCGCAAGAAAATGTAGATGTAACAGCTTACATAAACCAGTATCCAACAATATAGTATTGTTTACTTTGGGATAGTTCAGGGTTTGACAGGGTTTTCACTAAGATATCTGATATGGCAGAATTTGAGAGTATAAGGGGGAAAAACATGTGGAAAGCTGAGGGGAAAAGTATCAGAGGGGGTTTTCCCTTCTCTCGCGCGGAAAAAGATTAGAAATTGATGTGTGTAATGGTGTTGGCCGATGCAATCTGAGAGGTGTTTTCAATTTGTATTGCTACTGAGTAAAACTGTTGCTCGAATCGAAAATGTTGAGAAATTGATGTGTGAAATTGTGCAATCTGAGAGGTATCTCAATTCATTTTACATCAAAAATTGACTAACCCCTCTTTCTTTCTTTCCATATTTTGAGCAATAACCCTTCTAGCTTTTAATATTTTAATGGGTCCCCTCTGATTCCTCCGCCCCCCAGGCCGTAAATAATGACGGCTCCCCTAGGCTTACCCAAATATATAGGAGACACCGTAGGGCAGCGGAAAGGGTATTGGACCACAGGCGCCTGTGCGCTGGGTAGTCTGCTCGATCGATCGAGTTTCTGCTCGATCTACTGATAACGTACTCGATCTGCCACCACTGCAACTTAGGTTCCAACTGGTTGCAGTAGCGGGCAGATCGTGCACGGGATCGATAGATCGAGCAGAAAATCGATCGATCACGCAGACTTCCAAGCATACGGGCGCCTGTGTATTGGACTCACTGTCGGTAGATGGCGTGTTCGAGACCCAGTAAGTCCAGAGTTACAGTTAACAAGATATGAACTGAAAATGCTCACGTGTTTCATTATATATATTGAAGTTATGTGTAAATATAAACTTTTTCAACATGTTTGCAACGTTCAATATTCACCATAGATTAATGCTTAAGGTCATTAAGAATACAAATATGTAATTTAGCTGAAATAAAAACACTTTATTTCTTTGACTGCTGTAATTGTATCACCACTTTATATATAAAGTGTAATTGCCTCTGGTCAAGCTCTTCAAGGTATATATGCCAAGCTGTGAAAGCTCATTAGATATGCAAATTATAAATTAGCTGACATGAAAATGACAATGACTTTCAATATTGTTTTAACCTGGTATCATCAATGTACATCGCATGTTTTGCCAACTTTGATCCCGTAAATTCCAGTATATATCCCTGATCAGGAAAATTTAATTAAATATGCAAATTAGAAATTGGCTGAACAGAAAATGCTTAGTGACTTTCAATAATGTTATATCATAGTATCTTTGATGTACATAGCAAGTTTCGTCAACTTTGGTCAAGTAAACTCAGATATATATCCCTAATTAGGAAATTTCATCAAATATGCAAATTAGGAATAGGCTGGAGTGAAAATGCGTAATGACTTTCAATAATGTTATATCATAGTATCTTCAATATACATACCAACTTTTATCAACTTCGGTCCCGTCAATTCAGATATATATCCCTAATTAGGAAAGTTCATTAAATATGCAAATTAGCAATTGCCTTTGATGTTACCCCTTAATACCTTTCACAGCTGATATACCTAGGTGTGATAAACCTTTGTATCTATATATCTGTTTTTTTTCTAAAATCATTAATTAATTGCCATTTGAAAACTGAATCTTTGTACCAGATTTGATTCTGATCTGATGAGCCGTTTCTTGAGATATCGGGCGCACAGACAGACAGGCAGACACATAGACAGACAGACATCGCTGCGACATTAGCTCACGTTTGTGAACACGTGAACTAAAAATGTGGTACCCACCAGCAAATATAAAGATCTTAAAAGGGCGACCTCGCCACCTTTTCAAATTATTTCGATTTTGTTAAACGTGAAAAATGTTCTTCTGCTCACTGAAGCATGTTGAATTTTTTAACGTCAGAGCTCTGTTCACATCTGGCGGTAAAGTCACACTGTTTCATGTTTGTAACCATAAATTATGTCATTGAATAATTCATTTTTACGTGGACAAGAATTAAGGGAGCAGAGATCTAATTGCTGGCAATTTAGCGTGTTGCAGTTAGCAAAACGACATGAATAGTACGTAGCTCACAATAACCAATGTCAATAATGGTTGTTTTGCCCATCAAGCGTGGAGTCTCCAAATACCGTCACAGATGAAATGTGTGAACGCGTTCCTGACGTTCATCATTATCGATCGCTCTCCTAGCAAATTGTATACTTTTGCTCCTTGAGTTTGAATCACGACAAGATTACATTGTGACGTCATTTTCATTTCAGTTCGGGGCGGTAAAGCTTACTTCTGCCCAAACCCGATTTCTTCCCTTCTTTTCCCGTGTACTAAAAATTCCTGATTGTTCAACCGCAGCGCACGAAAAGGGACGTGATATCATAGTTGCACACATTTCTTCTTTCCTTTCAGAATATTCAGTCGAGACTCCAACATCAACAAAACAAGTCGGATTTGGGGAGAAAGATTTCGGGATTGCAAATTTTCAGTTGCAAGACGAATTCATTTTCAATATGACTATGTGTTTTTGGTTGAAGAGACTCGATAGATCGGATGCAACGATTTTCTCGTACATGTCACCAACATCAGAAGAAGAACTACATGTTACAACGCCATTTGAAATTTGGATGAAGGGCAAACGTGCACCCTCTCTTGAACTACCATTCGATACACAATGGCAACACTTTTGCATGAAGTATTTTCACGTGACCGGTAACTTGAAGTTATTGGTCGGAGGTAAAACAAGGCTGACGGAATGGGGTTTTTCTTATAAACAAACATTTTCTGGTGAAGGGTCGCTAATTATTGGTCAAAGACAGGATAGGTTTGCTCACATAGAGCCTGGCAGCCAAGGAGGCCATTTTATGCTAAGTGAATTCAATATATGGAATGATGTAATCTACTTAAGTTCTGTGATGAAAAAGATGGCTGACTGTTCACTGGGCGTTGATAGAGAACAAGGAAACTTTATAATGTGGAATGATGTCATTTTTCTCAGCCAGGAAATTCCCAAAGTTTACGAAATGCGGTCAATGTGTAGTAAGTACTGCATTTTACTTATCGTGGTAGGGTGGCTACATATCACATTTTCGGTCGAACAAGATTTTTTTTATACATCAAGGCATGATGACAAATGGAGCAGGATGTAAACATTTCGTGTACAAATTATTTCACACACTTATCCAATAGTAGGCCCAAGATCATTATTTCGATAATTTTAATAGTTGAAAGGTCGTTAGGGACTCGGCCGCTAAGGTTTTGGATTAGCCTGATACTTATAAATATATCTGTTCTCGTTTTTTTTTTTGATGTAGCAATGCCTGAATTACAGCTGGAAATACGGTAAGTAACGTGAAGGGGAGAGAGAGAGAGAGAGAGAGAGAGAGAGAGAGAGAGAGTTTACATCGATGTGATATTTAATAGTTATAGGATTGAGAATCATGACGCTGTCTTTGGAGTCTTAAATTTCAAGAACATGTCTCTTTTCGACACTGACAAGACTCTCTTTAAAAGATTCTGATACACACAGTACAATTAGGGCGTTGAGCGAAATACAATTGTTTTAAGTGCAGTGACCCCCAAAGAACACTCATCACCTGTCATTATTGCACTACTAGTATTTCAACATAATTCATAGCCATTTCATGTTGTTATAGTAAGCAGTACTTCTTTGCAATTATTTCCTGAGTCACAGCGATCGAGATTATTCCCGTTTCTGGCTTGTTTTATTTGCAATCATAATGTCATTCTGTTAAATAGAACGTACAGAAACAAATTCGACAAATGTTTACATACATTATTCTTGCTAGGAAAATACTTCTCAAATATTGGCTCTTTGCATAGATTAAAGAACGAGGCCGTTCAACTGGTCTCCAATCTTCAGTAAATTTTATTGAATTATAGCAACGTTTCGGCGACACACAAGTCGCCTTCTTTCAGGGTAAACTCTTGTTTAGCGTGTTGGTGCTGGTGAGGCTGAAGGGTTTGGCTGGAATGGGGCTTAACACTTCAGCCTTCTGGTTTGATCCGGGCGCTCCGAACTTCACTCATAACTTCAAAGGTTGCAGTTGGACTGGCTCTTTACACAACCCTACTATTTGCACTTTGTTTGACCCTTTAGCTGTGTTTCGAACTGTGGTCCCAAGGTTGTTTTCTCGGCGTCACTCTCAGTCTACATTAGATGTTTGGATTGCAAGGGAGATGAAAGTCCGTCTTACAGATGGACACTGTCGTCATCGAATGGTAAAATCGACAACCTCCCAGGAAAGACAGAAACTGGTAAGTAAATATCAATACGCCTACTATAAAATAGTTTACCGGCCGTTAAAGGTATACTGTCACCTGTTCAAATTTTGCCACAGTTACCATGGATAGGGAAAATCTAACCAATCACAGATTTTAAGCGGGTGGCCGCTTTTTTAAAACAGCGCCCTCACATGAGCATTTTGAATACCAAGGAACGCCCCTTTGACCATATATGGGCATATTTAGATTATAGGTGACTGTATACCTTTAAAGTAGAATGCACCTCCTCGACAGATATTTGTACTCTCACATTTATTATTTCACTTACGAGGCGCATATTACCTTATGTCGAGTACTTGATCGCATGTTGAGTTCTACAGTTACTGTACTAAAAGATTTTTTTGGTTCTACTTAAAGTATGATATAAAGTAAGAATGCGAAGTTACTGTCTGTTGCTAATAAGCTGATAAATTCCTTTCAGTTGAGCAATGTCTTTGGGTAAACCGTTCGAGAGCAATCGCCCCTTGACATTAAGGCACCACACGAAACGAATACGCAACGAACACAGACCGCATTCTACCCCAATTCTAGCTTTTAAAGTATGGCTGGGCATGTTCATTGGTAACCGTCCACATACCTTACAATGGACTTGGTTACCTTATGGCGTTCTAGGAGAGTTCTACCTGACAGTTACCAACTGGAC
>LD355225.1:17194-30617 GCA_001465055.1 Ptychodera flava | reverse complement strand
TACAGTGAGGAGAAGATAAACTGTTTTCAACGTATACATTGGCCTAATATGCGACATTCGAAATTCTCTGAGCAGATACGTGAAACTCTCACTGATGGTCTTCTTGAGGCGACGTCAACCGAGGTTGATATCAATGGAATGAGTATACTGCAGAGAGCCATCGCACTAAAATCAGTATCATCTTATAGTAACCCGAAGGAACTGTCACTGACAACGCAGGTATCTGCCCTCTGTTTTGATCGACAGATTGTTAAAATGAGAACTCTGGTCGATATATTGATGAAATGAGAATTAAGAGATACCTCAGTCGGGGTATACGGCCGACTTTAAAGTTTATGGCGCTCTCAATCTTTATAAGTGCACACGTTCTTTGACACTATGGCGTTTCGATGAAAATAATTTTACATTCATTGCATGAGAGGTATTTTTAATAGTTTTGGTAAAGAAAGCCATTGTATGTCTCTAAGGGTATAAGTAATAGAATGAATCAAAGAAATACTGATCAAAATTAATTGAATAAATGTGCATTTTTCAGTCTATCATTTTTAGCCCACGTGTTCAAACACATGGGCTAATGTCATAGCGATGTCTGTCTGTCTGTCTGTCTGTCCGTGAGTGTGTGAGTGTGTGTTTGTGTGTGTGTGTGTGTGTGTCTGTCTGTTTATTTACACGATAACTCAAAAACGCCTGAACAGATTCAAGTCAGATTTGGTAGACAGGTACCATATGCTACTTGCAAGAACTGATTAGATTTTTGTTAGTGTGGCTTGCATATTAATGAAGTTATGCAATATCATTTTTTCCGTGCAATGGTTTCCCTATGGAGACGGTAATGACATTGTAGACATCAAGAAATACTGCACAAAATTTCATGAAAGTTTTCACAGATGACAATCTCAGAACATTATGATTATAGTGTGAGTGTCATGTCAATTATCTGTTCTTTTGCATATTTAATGACCTTTTGTTATTAGTGACATAACTCTGAACTCATTTGCATATTTATAAACTTTGTAATTAGATATATAACTCTGAAATTACGGCAACAAATTAGTAAAACCTGCTACAGATACTGATCTGATAAATATCTAATTGTGCTATGAAATATTGAAAAGTGTCAAGTTAATTAAGGGTTCATTTTTACATTTAATGAACTCCTTAATTAGTGTTATTACTCTAAAATTACAGCATTAAATTTAATGAAATTTGCTACAAATGTTGATCTGGTGGATATCTAATTGTCCCACGAAGCATTGAGCAGTGTCAAATTAAATAATAGCTCATTTGCATATTAAATAAAGTTTTGTAATCAGTGATTAAACTCTGAGCGTACTGTGCGAAGTTGATAAACCCTGCTACATATAGTGATATAACAGATATCTGATTGTTCTGTGAAGCGTACCACTATTAATGAACCTGTTGTAAAACACGTGAGCACATACAGTTTACATTTGGTCTTACAAGCTGTAAATATTCACAACTTTGTAGATAAAAGTTGCTGATACATGGATGAACATCGCGTCTGCATTTGAAGGAAAACAAGGTCAAGGTGAAATCCAAGCGGAAACAGCAACGTCAATAGTAGAGGGTAGGTATGTCAGAGGTCAGTTGTATCAGGATGTGAAACACTTTGGTCAGTAACTATTTCTGTCAGTGTGTGTGTGTGTGTGTGTGTGTGTGTGTGTGTCTGTGTATAGACTGAACAGATGAACATTGGTGGCGTCGAAATGTTTGAATTGTGTGGGAATTAGTATTCGTAGATAATATCAGCTTCATAGCGACCAGTAATCCATACTATAGTGGAGAGGACAACATATCACTGACAAAGTGCCATTTGTACCTGTTCAGAATTGATCCAGGCAGCAGACAATATACTCTCGGCCCTTGACGCTGCAGTGAAGTCCAAAATAATCTTCGAAGTGCCGGAGTTTTCCCAAGAAGCTAAATTGATCGTTGAGAAAACACTTGCCGCTTTGAATTCAACCCTCTCCACCGCTCTCAACACCATGTTGCCTGGACAACCTCGAAGGACCTATCAAACAGATATCATAGAAGTTCAGCTTATGAAATCTGAATCATCTATGCACATAGAAACACACTTTATATCGAAGTATGGCACATTGAAAGTTCCAATGGGTTTACTAGATATTGAGGATAACTTAAAGCCAATCTCGACAAAGGTAACACACTTTACATGTATCAGGCATATGACAAAAGCCGTTTTTAGTCTGTGGGTTTGAAGTCATATTCCTACCTATCATTTGTAATAGCAATAATTCAACATATTCTCGGCCAGTCACTCCTTGTTAGTGTTACTCGCTTGACTACTTGTTAGCGTGACTCCTCATACTTAGGTTTTATTCAATACATACGCAAAATTTCCTTAATACCGAATTTACAGATTTTTCATGTTCTAATATCATTCATATGACTTCCAAAAAGTTTTGAAATTATTGCATCAACTGATTCCCTGCAAGACTCTACTCACCAAATCACATCAGAAGACAAGTAATCATAACACTGTTCGTGGTTTATATTTTAGATCCCATCGAAAATGCTCCCTTGTTAATTTCGAAACAACCCTTTAGTCCAGGTAACGATGAATTTAGATTGACAAAATAAAAGATCAATTTATAAGTACTGCAACGGGGAAGCATTTTGTTGGAAAAAAAATGCAGTATTTAACATTTAAATATGCGATCACTGAAATCAATATTTATTGTACATTTTCAGTTCATTGCCTTGGCAAGAAACCCATTTTTCTGGTCAAGTGAAAGTTATCTTCTGGATTCACCGATATTCTTGTTGGAAATGTTGTATGAGTCTGGTCAGTCTGTGTCAACCGTTCAAACTACAGATTCCGATAGCCACCTTGAAGTTGCGATTGTAAAGGAATCTCCAATCGACACAACCGATTCAAGGGAGCCAAGCAACAAATCATGGGCGAATTTTCACGATTTTGAAATAGCAGGGACCCAGACCTACATGTTGGAAGTAAACGTTCCAGCCGACAACTCAGTTATGCTGATTTCGGTGGCTACCAATCAAACGACGGCTGCACTGCTACTTTACATCCATTCGGATAACTACCAGTTCAACACATCATTGGCTTGGAACGAAACGCTCAACATCGATGAAGGAATGAGACAAGTTGTAATTGGACCCTTTGGAGACGCTGCAAGATACACTTTAGCAATGGAGTTAGGTAAGAGTAAGTTAAAATTTGTTTATAACTCCCTAAAGCTATGCCTTCAAATAGTCATAAAACGTCTTTCTAATCAAACTACTGTAATCAAAGCATCTCCTTTCGCTCCTTGTTTTAAATTAGGGTTCAGACTTGACCAAGAAATCAGCTGGTCCAAAATATTCGCTTACCTCCGCCGGGCATAAGGCTATCGTCTGACGAAAGTTGTCCATGTCAGACGGTGTATTTCATAAAAAGTTCGCAATGATATTATCTCTGCTACAATTATCTCTTTGTTAGGCTACTGCGACACTGTCTGTTCCAGCTAACACGATTGGAACTAATTTTTGGATAATGGTATCGTGTGGCAACGTTGGCTTAATCTGCAAATGTAAGCTCATCTGCTAATATATTCTTATGCAATACACCTGTTTATATCGGGAATTTGTAATGTTGCAACTTAGAGCTTTTGGGCACCTTACTTTTTTGATAAATTCGAAAACTTTTAGGATCCAGTTCTCCCGAATTAGTTCCAATCGTTTTAACTGTAACACCACTCTTAAAGGAACCCAAAACGCCTAATTAATTTTGCAGTTCTCGTTCAGTGTGGACTCAAAATTCAGACCATGTTCCAACTGGCCAACCATCCAGGAAAGTCACGACCGACATCTTTTAAACCTTGTCAAGAAGTGTATCAATAACAAAATTACCGTCTACTTTTCTGACCTTCTCATCAAATATTCAACAATTCACCAGTATAACACAAGAAGTAAATATCATGTCTATAACATTCACGGTCGTTCATTCAAATATCGTTCATCCATCATTACCAATGCTATAATTTAAACCGGAATTGGGTTGCAACCTTTTCCAATCACCGCTCCCATAGAACAATTCACTGTGCCTGTTTGTTCTTTTCTGAGTCATTGGTTGATCAATATCGACTTCCTTTTGTGTCTTCATAGAATTTTTTGGTGCTCACCCACTGTCACTTATGCTTATCGTTTGTAGTGACGTTCTATATTTATATATCCACAGTTCTTTTATTTATTTATTTCTATATTGTATTTATTCAACGTATGAAAATCCATCTTTGGATGCATTGACTTTGAGTAATAAAATAACAATTACATTTACAAATAAATAGTAAGATATTTTTATCTCGATGAGCAGTTAATTTCGCTATAATTTGGATTTCTTAACCAGAGTGAAGTATTGAATCATCGAAAATCTCACAGCCCGTTCCCAGAAAAAAATTTTGTTCTCCTTCATTGGACGTTTGTAGTAGATACGGATATTCTAACAACTCTCCATTACTTTGTATTACTTTGTGAGGATTGTATTGCCGATTTTCAAAATCGCCTTGAGTCGATGACCCGGTGAGCCTGTGACATCTCTTTGTTACATTTGATACAAAAAATGTCATAACCACTAAAAATATAAATTTCCCCGTCGTTAGGGATTGAAGACACATCATATGGTAATGTTGTCATGTTCATCAGCTATCAAGAGAATGACGCAAAGACCAGTACTGCGGTGCACTGAAACATCTTAACGCGATTGGAACTAATTTAGGAGAATTGGATCTTTATATTGTTCATCTTTCTCAAAAGCGTTGAGTACCCTATAGCTGAATGTTACAATAATACAAATTAATCATAAAAGCAAGTGTATTGTTAAAGGGAAAAGCAGATGAGCTTATATTTAAAGATTAAATCGACATTAGTTCACCATCCAATTATACCAAATTAGTTCTAATCGTGTTTCTTGGACTTTGATCGTACGCAGCTCATATTTTGGTTTACGTTTTGTTACGATTTCGAAGCGGTAGAAAAGTGACATTCATTGAATGAAGCACATTCGTTTCCCTTCAGTTGTACATTTCCAAACGTTTTCTTTCAACTATGCGAAGTGGTGACTGCATCATTTCGTGAAACCTTGAGATAAACTGATAGAAAACGAAAAAAACAGGATTTGAACTAAATTGGGATAATTGTATTGTGAACTAATGTCAGTTTAATCAATTATAAGCTCATCTGTTTTTCTCTTCAAACAATGCACTTGCTTTTATGGGTACTTTGCAATATTGCAACATTCGGCTATAGGGCTCCCAACACTTTTGAGAAATTGGAAAAATATAAAGATCCAATTCTCCCAAATTAGTTCCAATCGTGTTAACATTGCTTAGACACATTGAAAGTTTACCGAACGAATTTCTTTTCAAGATAGGGAGTCCCTTGAAATTAAGCGTGGTGACATGGATAATCATACTAAGTTATTTGTGAAGTTTCAGGAAAGAGTGCAATACTGCAATGGAATCATCTTCTATATGCAAATCAAAGGACTGATCTTACACTTCAACACCCATAACAGATTATGTCAGTGAGTGTCCGTCTTAGAGGCTCAAGAAGAAAGAAATGTTTATTGTTTTTCTTCCATGGTCCTTGACATTTAATAAAAGAGATGCGATTATCCTTTTATATTCTTTTCGTTTTCCCCTGAACCACTTCACCACAACAGTAGTGTTTTAAAAAGTCAGACATACTTTCTCTTAATGGGAGAAAAATGGAGAACACGATCGGAACTAATTTGGAATAATTGAGTGATGAAGTAGTGTCATTTTAATCTGGAAATGTAAGCTCATCTGCTTTTCTTTTTAAGTGGCACACTTGCTTTTTTATTAGTAATTTGTAATATTGCAACATTCAGTATAAGGTACCCAACACTTTTGAGAAATTTGAAAAATATGAAGATCCAATTATCCCTAATTAGTTCCAATCGTGTTGGAGGCAGCTTCATGCATTGTGTCTGTTTTAGTCTATTTCTTTATCTGATAACGTATTTTATGTGACAGTGGTTATTTTTGAAAAACTATAGCTAGTTTTTTCAGCTCATCAAACTGTATAAACCACAACGCGCAACTTAAATGCACAATGGTCAAAAATGGAATTAGATACTTGTCAGTACTATGTTCGAACGTCATACAGGAAAACTTTATTTCTTTCCTTGCAGGAGCCGTGAGCAAAGAGAGGGCAGCAAATCAAACTAAAGTTTTCGTGGGGAAAATTGCCGTGTCCATACAAGTGTGTAGATACTACGATACCACGCGCGAGATGTGGGCATCTGAAGGCTGCAAGGTAAAGAACTTAAGTCCAAGAAAAATAAAATTTTTGTTTCTCATCCTAGACATATTGCAAAAATGATGCGTTGACGCGGTTTTTTTCTTCTTAGTTGTAGTAGCGATGATGAGAAATAATTTTTTTATTTTCCTCGGACTAAGTTTCGCCCAGTAAAGACAACGCCCTCTACGTTACGTTGACACTTCTACTTCTATACGGTCTTATCTGTACTATAAGTATGTTAATACATCAATACGCTATTCTAACTATTCTTTCATAATGATAGTATTACGATATTTCAAAAAACTTAATTTCTAGCTGCCTCTCACAATTTCGAAAGTCTCTGAACACCTCATTTATTTTGGGTTTTTGCCTATGGAGTTTTTCCTGCGTCATTACAAAATTCGATCAATTTCAGAAGAGCTTACAAATATATTGCAGTACGGGCACGTCTACCAATAAGTCAAGTAAATATAGCGCCAGCTATTTTACATTGTTTTTAATCAAACTTAACGTTAAATTACTCTGCAAAAACTAAATGAGACACCCAATATACATGAGCGGGTGTTTCTTCTTACCTTAAAGTAAACTATCAGGTTTTTAGTTGCGACAGAATATGCAAGCTGACAATAATTACCTAATATCAAAAATTCAAGAACCGTTTTTATCCTTACTGTTTCGATTCATTAAATTCTATGGTGTTCACTGCAAATTCACTCTTGCTACTATGGCACCTGTAATCACACTATTACACTGGAATATATATATATATATATATATATATATATATCTATATATATATATATATATATATATATATATATATATATATATATATATATCTATATATCTGTGTGTGTTTGTATGTGGGTGTGTGTGGGTGTGCAGTTTGTAACTTGTAGGAAGTCGGTGACACAGGTTAGCGTGGTAATGGCAAAGTAGCACCGTGTTGTCCTTCATAGCCGCCCTCGATTCATTGAATTACGTTATATACGTATTCTTATGGATTTAATGTCTTTTGCATTTTTCCAGGTGTCATTATCGGCCACAAAGGATCGTATTGTATGCAAATGCGATCGTCTGTAAGATGAAGGAAGCCGATGACCCAAATAATGATAAAGTACCATCGTTCTGTCGTTTATAGACCTTAATTCATTGATTTACATTCAGCTTACTGTTTGAAGAGTATGCGAGAAGTTTATTATATTTCACGACAGCAGTCGACTCTGACTTAAACGTTGAATTTCATTCTAAATGGTACAGGCGCTAATCTTTGAGGAGATGATCTCGCATTTTCGCATTCAGAATATTTTATTAGTTTTACCATGTCTCCGAAACAAATTTTTTTGTTTGAAGTATATCGAACCGTACCACTGTGGTGTCAGCCAATGCTTATTGGGAATGTAATTACAATCAGATGACAAGATGGCTCACGCCTCCCTGTCTCGAAGGGCGATCAGCAGACACTTAGAAAGAAAAAAAAGAAAAGATGGGCTCGTCGTCATCAGAAACATCCATTTTTGCTAGATTATCTTTCAGATGACCTTGACGTGGTTTGCAATCTCCACCGACTGGAGTAAATCGAATTCTAAACATCTGATATCTATCAGATCGCTGTGTTGGACCAGAGCAATCGTGTAGAAAAGACTGGTGTTCAAGTTGTCGAAACGACCTGACCCAGTCTACAATAACATTGCAATTATAACTACACAATGCATTGCTATTGCTAGGTCACAGTCCCGTCGTGATAGATTTCAATGTGAGGTTCAGCATGTTAAGGGGAAGAACGAGGCATTGTTTTGATGTGATTAAGCAAGAACAGTAATGAAAATATTATCAAACGTCCCTGCTACTGCCTCTTTGATGAAATTCAATTGAAATTCAGTGTCAAATGTGATAGTCTCATTGCAATAACTCTGCGCAAAAAATACAAACCATTATTTCACATGCGGCAAACAGGAAGGTGATTTTTACGCCGCAAAGTGTTGCTTTGAATTTATCAATTTCTACTTACAATACATGAACTAGAAGTTATTGATATTATTCATATTTGTAGATGTAGTTTTTATGATATATATCGATAAGATATCACTATAATACAGTGATTACATGTTTCTTTTAACTTCTTTTACAGATAATTCAGTAACATAATTATATAATCACTTATAAACTTATTACATACTAACCGGACACTTAAAATGTCAGTAATTCGTACATACATATTACTATTGTGATATGGTGGTTTAGTGTTCATATACTGTATTTTCAATCTCTTATCTTGAATGTCAAGTACTGTAGTGTACGTCATGTTTAAGGCTGTATTGTCCTTTTGATGAAATTCATCGAATTAAAAAGTTTAGCGTGTAGTTATGGTCATTGCTTATTCCAGTCATTTTAACAGTGATACGTAATGAATTTCGAGACTGTGTGATTCATGTACAGCCGTCTACGGTAGAAAGAATGAACATTCCAGTGTGAGGTAGTCTTATTACCAGTACGTCACTTCCTCTGTCAGAAACCACAATGAGTTGCACTTCCGGCTGCTTACACGTGCGTGAAGGATTATTGACAAATGTATGATTTCAACATCGTTGGAACAGAACGTATAGATTACCGTCATATTCTCGTTATTTGGTTATGAGGTATTTCATTGAAAATTCATTATTTTGTCAGTTTTAAGCTTTATTAAACTTTTAAAAAATAATTCAAATATGAATCATGTCTTTGTATATAAACCATGTACTGTTTAATCATATACAAATATTCAAATATGAATCATGTCTTTGTATATAAACCATGTACTGTTTAATCATATACAAATAAAAGTACAAATTTATTTACAAAGAAATGAAACAATACACTGATTTTATTTGTTTAAAGTCAGTCCTGTAGTATATATTGTACGTAAACAATTCAAGCACTTTTGCTTATTAGAGGCACAACTTATGAACAAGCATTTGTATGCACATACTTATTAATAAAGAGTTCTGTTAAAATAGATATAATGTGTGTCATCGTCGGTAATTAACATTCAGTGATTTACTTCACCACTGTTTGTTAACAAATCCCCTTATGCACATATTATATGTGTATGAGTGACATGTATATTTTTTTAGTAAATAAGTATTTGTTTATAAGTAATTGGTAAAAAGCTCTTTTATAAACGTTTAATTCCGGTCAATGTAAATTAGCCATTTTGGGTAAAATGAACTATCAATACACGAATATATAAACATTTATATTTAAGCTAGTATTTGGCTGGAAAGTGAAAGACTTAAACTTTTGTTCAAACTTTTTCTAGAGATCTTTCAACCACACTCTTTCAAAATCGCGAATAAAAATCGGGGGTCACCATGCAAATTTTGGTGCTTGAGAAACAAATTACCCGAGATTTACTCATATTTGAAATTCAAAATGACCGCCATCGCTGTGTTTCTCTATCGAGAAAAATAAAATTTTTGATTTTCGAAAAACTAAGACGGTAAAAGGATTTCTGACACCTAGAGCTGCGCTTTAAAATGAACCCCCAACAAGTGGTAGATCAGACAAGAATTGAAAAAGTGTGAGAGTCCGAATATCTCTCCCCGAGGCGCACTCTACCTTAATGTATGTAAATCAAATTCACCTCATTCATGTATCCATGTACCTGGAAATGTATCCGAAAAATCTGAGGAAATCGTTCCGAGACTTTCGTAAATAGCTGCGCTAGTAGGCTACTGGCGAAAGAACTGAATAAGTATTTGCACAAGTACTTCGTAAACACTCGCATGAGTTACTAGGGTTGTTCAGTAAATGCCAAGGTTGCACATTCTTTATACATCGTTCTGCCCATCCAACAAGAACCAGTATTCCCTGCCCAATCTGGACCAAGTCAAACATACCAAATGCACTTCTTACTTTCTGAATAAGCACCTGTGTAGATATGTGGAATCTGCTGACGTGCTCTCATTACTAAAGGAAGTATGCGCCTCGAAAGTGAAAGACTTAAACTTTTGCTCAGACTTTCCTCAATGAAACTTTCAACCATTCTCTTACCAAATCAATAATAACCAGATATGAACTGAAAATGCTCACGTGTGGTCATATACATTGCATATGTGTGTTAATTTAAATTTCTGATATTTATTTGTAAGTTTTTGAAGATGTAATAATCAACATCATGGATATATTCATGACACATGACTTGGAAAGGTTTTTGTAGTATATAACTTAGACGGGAAAATTTATAAATATCTTTGATTGCTGTCATTGTCAGTATTGATATAGTAAGTGAAATAGATTGTTACAGGGGTTCATGCATCCTATATAGGGCATATTGATATTATTATAAAGTGATGTAACAACGAAAACACATTCTTTTGAGTAAAAATGTTTATTTTTAAGAACGCAAGTAATCATATAAAAATTGGGTATGTTTGATATTGCTTTCACAAATTGTTGCGCTCGTAGTTAGGGGAATTATGAGTTGAGAGGTACCAGTCTGGATCGTAATGCTTTCAGTAACTGAAGCTGACACACAACGATGTAGATTGTAACACAACCTTGTACTTTATTGCAAGATGGCGACCGTGTCGTTCACTGTCAACGGTCTGATCTCAAGTCTCTAGTCTAAACTCTCTACAAAGTTAAATACATGTTCAAACTTACATAATTACAAAAGTTATCACACATATGGTAATTTTCCCGCCAGTCTTTGATTGTTTCTTAAGATTAAATAAGATCACACCATGGAATATCCCATTCTCGATTGTTCTCAATGAAATCTTAACCAATAATTAATTAAACTCTCACACTATCTCTTATCTGCTTCTCGTACGATCGGAGTCAATGACCTTCACACGCCTTGGCAACGTGAGGGACGCTTCAAGATATAATCTGTACAGGGATGGGCGTTACACTCTCCCACCTTTTTTATAACCAGCGTCCTCGCTGGTCAAAACGAGTGACGAAGCATGGCGATAGTTGACAATTGCAATCTACTTGAAATAAGAAATACATTAATCGTAAGGCAGTGTGGTTAAAATACGCATAAATCACATATTTTACAAGTTAGCATAAAGTCATTCATTATTTGTGCACCTACAAAATTACAGACTAACAAACGTAATTTGAAATCTGTGTGAGTTCTTCTGGTGGTAAGTTTATGCCATCTTTCGTATTCACCTTTGATTGGAACTTCATATATGTCCCAGTGTTTAATTACATAATCCACAGTAGCTAATCTTACTGCATGATGATTATCTTGTGTTCCATAGAGTCCTAGACTTATAGCACGGAACAAGTAATTACCATCACCTTCGACACTGACCTTTCTGTAACACATGTGGGGAGTCTCCAACTGTCTTTTTCGCAGCATATACAATTTCTTTCTTTCATTTTTTGCTTTTATGCTCAATTTTTTTACTCTCATTGTATTTTTATAGTAGCCTTGAGTTATTGATGTGCTTAATGTTTTAATAAAGTTTTTGTAGTGTTTTCAAACAAACGTAAATAATAGAAAGAATAATAATTTCACAGTTGTAACTTATTGTTCCTTAATTCTTCTGAAGCAAATGAACACTTAAAATAAAATTGAAGTACCAATATAACAATGTGTTTGTTAAGAATGTAGACGTTCTATGTATCTTTGCTTGTCAATAATGTTGCGCTTTGTAAACCCTATCACTACCAATGTAGGTCCAACTGTATTATGGAAGCTGGACCTAAAGAGAGATAAGTAAATGAATAGGTTGTCTGTTAATATCAGACAATGGTTGACTTTGGTATCAATGTTCTTGTTTGTTAACAAGCAAATGTTAGAACACTAACTTTTGTGCTGTTAGGTGTTGTGTATAATTACACAGATAAGACTCAGGAATTAAAAACGAAAATTTACTATTTATTTGTCTTTTACAAGTAAATACTGAATGTTATCAATTTAAATCAGTTGTGAGTTACATGAAAATTTAACTACAACAGTGATTTGCTCAAAATATAATCGGCAATGCTGTAATCAGTGCTTGTTGAGTATCAATTTGCGATTTTCAATCGCTACACGCAGTCTGTACCTTCTACGGGCAACTGTGCCACTACAGGGCAGTCTGTACCTCTTATAGGCAAGTGATTGTGTTGTGCCTCCTATGGGCAAGTTATTATTGCGCCTCCTATGGGCAAGTGATTGTGTTGTACCTCCTATGGGCCAGTTATTATTGCGCCTCCTATGGGCAAGTGATTATTGTGCCTCCTATGGGCAAGTTTATATTGCTATGCCTGTTATGGGCAAAAGTGAATTTCTCCACATCTATGGCCTCGGAAAGTAATCTGTTGAGGACAGAAAAAATCAAAGTAAGACATCCATACCCGAATCACTACTTTCGAGGAGCAGACATGTTTACATTGCATTATGGGAAATATCACTGAGGTCATAGGGGTCATTCGTGCCAAAATGTGCCGTGGCGCGGCCTCAACGTACCTACGCACGCATGCAGGGTGTTTGAATATCAAAACAAACAGCGTCGTACCGTACTTTCATGCGCGTACAAGACAAACGTCTGTCGACTTGTATCACGACAAAATTCCACATCTAGGGCGATATTTTCCATATATTATTATTTATATTATTTATTTATTAGCCGTGTTCACAATAATGACATTGGCTCAGAAAGAAAGAGAGAAGGGGAAGAGAATGTATAACACTAGTATATGTTATTTATCTTTTATGAAGGTAAACGTGCGGGGCAACCCCAGCCTAGCCCTAGGCCTGGTTTGAAAATACGAAACACACATGATACAGAACTGACACTAACACAAACACGAGATCCATAACAGAGAAACAGATACAGACTATCAAAATTGTTTCTTTTAGTGATTTTTTCTTGGTTCATAACGGTTTTCAGGATACAAGAGATCCCAGCCCAGCAAAGTCGCCATCCGTATTAACGCGATCCGGCCCACAGCAAACTCACGTCTTGGTTTGATTCCGTTGTTTATGTAACTTTTGTAATGAATGTATTATACATATATCTGAATTAAAAACTATTTGCTGTCGACTGTGATTTTAGTTGTAGAGAAGATCGGACCATGGACGTATTACGTCCATTTTGGACTGTGATCGTATAGGTTAGCAAGTGCCGCCTCCCAT
>LD355222.1:87517-102084 GCA_001465055.1 Ptychodera flava | reverse complement strand
GTAAACATAGACAGAAAACAGCACAGAACAGACAGTAAATAGACGGTACACAAACAAAGTCGAAAGAAAGATATGTGGACTTCTGGCCAAAAGACCAAGAAGTGATGCTATAATCTATGTCAAGTCCTGTGATAATCGGTACACTCAGTATGGAAATACAGCCAATCATAGAAATTTATTAAATATGCAAGTGAGCTTATAATCTGTATTACACACAAATTGAACTTTAGCATAGTAGGACCACAGAGCAATTTGAGTGCTTGCATAGTTACATCAAATACGGTTGAGTAATTCTTCATATGATGATATAGCCTACTGCACAAATTAATTAAATATGCAAATGACTTTAATTATAGTCCATGGGCCAGGAACCGAAGCCCTCCCCCCCCCTCTAGGGATTTTTGCAGACCGATATTTTCTGAAAGCTTATCTATCCAGCTGTCGGAATTAGGTTGTCTGCAGTCATATCGAATATGCGTGTGGCTGTGGGGAGCTGTTGTCATGGTAACGGCAGCAAAATTTGAGGGGTGTGCATAAGATTAAAAAATGTGATATTTCAGGAACTGAAAATGGCAGAGATAAAATTTAAACACTTATTCTTACTTATTTGGATACGTGCTATTCAATGATGACATAACCGATAAGGTCAAAGGTCAAGGTCACCTTGAAAATTGAAAGGAAAGTAGAAATTTCACTATTTTTGACAAATATGACCAGTTATAGTTTCCGTTTATTTCAAAATTCATTGCCCTAGGAAGCTGTAAATTGGTCATCACATAGGGTATTATATTACTTTAAAGAAATTTAAGTTGGTTTACATTTGTGGCATTGCATGATATTAAATTCAGTTACCATAGCATCTGATATGAAATTTTACACAAAACCCTTAAAATTAAAATATGTGATATCTCAGGAACTGAAAATGATAGAGAAAAAATTCAAACACTCTTGATTACATATTTCGATACGTGCTATTCAATGGTCACATGACCGACAAGGTCAAAGGTCAAGGTCATCTTCAAAACTTCAGTTGAACGTAAGATTTTCGCATCTTGTAGGAAAACAACCGCCAATAGTCTCTGCTAACGGAAAAATATTCAACATTGAGGGCCAAAAAGTGGTCATTACATAGGATTTTATGTTATTTGTAACAAGTTGTGCTGCTTACTCTATGGAATTGATTTATTTATGAAATTTTGTTACCATAACGACAGATACCAACTTTGCCCAAAATCCTTAAAATAAGAAATGACCATATCGTTGCTATCAATTCACTGGAAAGTATTAAAAGTTTAGACATTTACATTCACATTTTCACTGGCTGGCTGTTTAGTGGTAAGTTGACATTTTTAGGGTTAAAGGTCAAGGTCATCCGAATCAGAGCAGAATATATTCTAAATGATGCCATCCATATTTATTTTCCTTAACACTGATTTCGCCTAGAATTCTGTACCCTACTACTCTTTCTAAATTGTATTCAGTGTTAATGTATATTTATATTGTTTTACTAATTCATTTATACTGAACAAAAAAAAGATTGCGAGATTGAAAATTATTGAATTTGATTCAGTGACAAAAATAATATCATTACATGAATCACAAACATTGTTTCTTCTGCCTGTATATCCTGACATGCTGACGTGACACTTCCGGCATATGTACTACATCATCTCAATGCATCCTTGTATTTGAGATTGGGACACCCTTTTACAATTAGACGTGGCCCGTTTGTTGTCACATGATGAAGGTTATAAAAACTCTAGGCTTCAAAGGTTTCGCCAGTCTGGTCAGTGTGAGCGGTGAAAGCAACGG
This sequence comes from Ptychodera flava, assembly GCA_001465055.1. NCBI lineage: Eukaryota > Metazoa > Hemichordata > Enteropneusta > Ptychoderidae > Ptychodera > Ptychodera flava. Next base: position 100,272 of record LD355222.1, on the reverse strand, counting down.
AGCGTAAACAATTCCTCTCGTTCACACGCTGCGCGCTCCCATACCTCTATTTGCTGCTAAAACTGTTAGTAGTTTACTGTACATATCGACCTGTAAACAGTTGATAAGGGTGGTTTCAGAAGTTTTTTCCGTTCTAGGAGGGTGTTGTTTGTGTCAAAGCACAGTACTGATTGTTGGTTCTCGTCGTTAGTGAGGTGATAGTTTACAACGAATTGTTTTGTTACACGTGCTTTAACAAAGGCAGCTATTGAATCTCTCTCTCTCTCTTTCTCTCTCTCTCTCTCTCTCTCTCTCTCTCTCTCTCTCTCTCTCTCTCTCATTCGAGAAATGGCAGAAGAGAAACACCTGGATGAAAAACCTGTAAACATGAGTCGGGTTAATAAAACCAAACCAATTAAAGACACGGGTGGTTTGGTGTGCATTATTCACTATCCTAAAAATAATTCGGACAAGAAAGTAAGGCCGCTGTCTTAATTCAGTTTCCAAAAAATTCAGGATACTTGTAGACTTAGACAGCAACAGGACAAATCAACGGATAGATTAGACCAAATTTGTTCTTCAGTGCCAGAATCCCTTTCTAATGTACATGGGTGTCACAGATGGTGCTACAATAACTTCACTAACAATCTAGACTTCTTAAGCGTAAAAGTTCAGCGAGTAATGCGGACGATGTATGTGTTAAAAAAAAGGCGCAGAACATTAGAGCAGTCGTCAACGAGTGTTTTATTCCCATCCGATAAGTGTCTGTTTTGCGACAGGAATCGCATCACAAAACGAGGAATAAACATAAAACTCGTCAAATGTCAAACTAAAACAGCTGAAAATTCTATAAAGGTGGCAGTAGAGAAAAAGCAAGACGAGAAAATGATACGTAAAGTTGAAGGTATAGATTTGGTAGCCAGGGAAGCACATTACCATGAGTCTTGTAGGAAAACATATACACGTGATGATGATCGTAATGAATATACCAGTAATACCGAACCAAGTGAAAAACAAATCGCACACAAGGAAGCATTTGAATATATCTGTTGTTACGTTTTTGAAAACGTCATAAAAGGTTTGAATGTTGAACGAATATCAATGCTTAAAGAAAGATATATGTCGCATATTCTTGAAAATAATCCTGAGTTTTACAATCCAAACTATAAAACGTATAAATTTAAAGACAAACTGATTAAACATTTTGGAAATCAGCTAAATATGTGGCAGCCAAACTATAGAAGTGAGCTTGTGTATTCCTCGGGATTGCAAAAAGGCCGAGCAGTTGAATCAGCTTTTGAAACAGCTGCATCGGATACCAGGCGTTTGGAAGAATCAGCATTGTTTTTGCGTAGAGTAATTCAAAATGCTTACAGAGAGTCAGAAAAAATGCAATGGCCACCGTCATCAACATTTTTACTCGGTGACACCATTCATCCACCTATACATCTTCAAAATTTTCTTGCATATTTGATTACTGGCAAAAAACCTGAAGTTTCAACTGGTAAGCAGGAACGATTGGCCATGTCTTTTGGTCAAGATCTCTGTGCAGCTGTCACAAATGGACAGTGGACAATGCCAAAGCATCTATTGCTTGGCATGACCTTGAGACATCTAACAGGAAGTGCTGAAATTTTAACATTTATCAATCGTTTCGGTCATTGTTCATCATATTCTACCCTTCTTGAGTTGGAAACAGCAATGTGTAGGAGAATAGAGGAAACAAATCGTGTGATCCCCCCTTCTGTTAAGACGGACTGTAACATTGTAACTCATCTATGTTGGGATAATTTTGATATGCGGGAAGAAACGCCATCTGGGGCTGGCACAACATACACTGCACATGGAATCATTCTACAAGAAACATCAGTAAACGGTAACGGTACAAGTGAAACAGGGGGTGTATCTGAAAGTGTACCTAGAACAAAAAAAAGATCTATTACAGCACGACAAAATGAAATAGAACATTGTTTTATGAAATCTAAGGCTGAACCTACACTAAAAATAACAACCATCGAAATAAAAAATAATGATGTGATAAGAAAGGCTCAAAACTGTGATATATTATGGATATTTGCTGGGGCTTTGCTTTAGAATTCAAGACAAACATTGAAAGTACCTTCGTGGGCAGGCTGGGTGTCTGTCACAGGGAATAATGCTGGTAGCGAACACATAACTACTATTGATTACATGCGTCCCATTTTCGCTCCAATAACAGAGAATGCAACCGTTCAAGAAGTTCTAAAAACATCACAAGATGCTTCTAGGGAAGTTGATCAACAGTACACCATAATGACGTTTGATTTTGATTTGGCAGTTGCCAAAAAAGCATATGAACTAGTGTGGCAAAACCAAGATGCTTTCGGAGACTGTATTGTCAGGTTAGGTAGTTTTCATCTCGTATGCTCTTATATCGGTGCCCTTGGAAAGAGCTTGAGGGGTAGTGGCTTTGAAGAAATTATTATTGAATCAGAAATATGTGCCAGTGGGTCAATCGAGAAGGTAATGACCGGAAAAGATTACAACAGAGCTTTACGTGTCCATAAGCTTGTCCTTGAAGCATTGGAACGTCTATTGCTTCAGGTGTTTGAGTTGCAAAATGAGAATGCATTTGCTGATGAAACAAGTGAGACCCTCCATCTCCTTGCCACAGATCCATGCAACGAAAATCTATCAAAAGTTCTCCATGATGACGGCTGCAATAAACTACTGTCTCTATATTATGAATTCAAGGAAAGGGTTTGTCAAGGATTTTTAGGCAAAACAGCTCAGTTTTGGCTAAATTATATGGACAATGTGGGCCTTATTTTATTATTTCAGAGAGCAACTAAAGAAAATGACTTTGATCTGCATTTGGCATCGCTTCAAAGGATGTGCACGCTGTTTTTCAGCTATGACCACCAGAACTATGCTAGGTATGCCACAGTGTACTTCCTGACACTCCTGAATTTGCCCGAGTCACATCCAGGAGCAGAAAAGCTTCTGAAGCAATATGGGTTCAGTATAAATAGATCTGAAGTACCAGCATCTAGAAATGCTGTTGACATTACAATCGAGCAAACAATCAATCGTCATGCCAAGTCACGCAGTGGCATAGTAGGTTTCAGCAGAAACCACTCGGCATACTACAGATGGTGCATGACTAGGCATGCTAGAAGTAGTTATCTCCAGGCAACTATGGAGATGGTTGACATTAACTGCCACGAATTTTCAACACACAAAGACTTGAGGTCATCACAGATTGTCAGAAGTGAAGATGATGTTCAAAGGGTTGTTCAGGCAATATCAAATTTTATCAACCCATTTGAAGTTGATAACAAAGAGGTACTGTATTGCCTTTCATCAGGGGTCCCTGCTCCAAGGGATATAGAACATGATCTGCTCCAGGCAAACATACTGGGCAAAGCAGCCTATGAGTCATTTGTCAAGGAAAGAATTGTTGAAAAAACAACGAGCTTCCATGCACCAATTAAAAGACGTAATCTCAAAACATTTGCAAACCGTGCGAAATCAGTGAAAGTTACAGGACTGTCCAAAAAGTCTAAAGAAATAAAAGCTGAAAGAAATGTTTTTGGTCAGCTGGTCCTTCTGGCGTTGGAGCATCAACTTAGTATGGAGAGAGTATTAAGTTTCTCACTGGGGCCTGTGCCATGGGCACTGGCTACTGCAGATGGCTCTCCAGTAAAGACTGACAAGTCAAAGCTAATGCATGTTTTAGAGGGCGATTCAAACTCTACTACGAGACCAACAACAGGTACCATTAGTTACATTGTTGATGGTAATGCCCTCCTACAGGCACAAGTAGCTTTACCAAATACATTCGGAGAGCTTGCGGAAAATTTGTTTGATCAACTTCCTAAGGCACAGCGTGTTGACTTTGTGACAGACTCCTACTTCCCTATGTCAATAAAAGGGATAGAAAGAGAAAGAAGGGGCAACTCACAGCCACATTTAATCAAAGGGGTTCTAACTAAAGTTCCTAGAGACTGGAAGTCATTTATGTCAAATGATCAAAACAAGAAATTTCTTATTGACTTTCTACTTGATCAATGGAAAAGCGACAAATTTGCACCAAAGCTTGTCGGTAGGAAAGTGATACTGGTATGTGAGAAGAGGTGTTTCACTTTGACAAGAATTGATGGTAAAGAAACACTATTAGCAGAAATGGGTGAGTTGAACTCCACACAGGAAGAGGCAGACACAAGGATAATTCTCCACTGTCTGTCCATTGGAGTAAACTCACCAGAGACCTCTACAATAATTGTAAGGTCCCCAGACACAGATGTGTTCATACTTCTCCTGAACTTCACACATCACTTGAAGCAAAGTGTTCTGTTTGACACCGGAGTTGGCAACAAGCGGCGTCTTATAGACGTGCAAAGTGTGATCAGAGATACAGGCCCGAATATGTGTCAGATTCTCCCTGCATTGCATGCTTTCAGTGGTTGTGATACCACAAGTGCTTTTGTCAGGAAAAGAAAATTGACTGTTCTGAAAATCCTAAAACAACATCAGGGCTTTATAGATGTTTTTCAGAAAATAGGAAGGTCAGCAGAAATTGATGATCATGCTTTCAAAAGGCTTGAGCATTTTACTTGCCTTCTGTATGGAAACAGAGCCACAAGTGATATCAACGTGGTAAGGTATGAGAAATTTATGGAACGTTTTACAGCCAAAACAGGCGTATTGTCCACCTACGATGGCATGGATATGAGTCTCTTACCACCATGCAGAGATTCATTGAGAATGCATATCAGAAGAGCAAATTACCAAGCGCTGATATGGTATCAGGCAGACAAAGCAGTCCCAAATATTCCCCCTCCAGAGGCACATAGCTGGGAAATCATTGATGGAAAACTTCAGTTTAAGTGGACAGAGGGTGATCTCATGCCCCGAGAGCTTATTGAAGTAATAATGGACGAACCACAAGAAACTGTAGAAGAACAGGAAATTCCTGAATTTCAAAGCTTAACTGATTATATATACGAGCCAATGCATGATTAACAAAAAGTGTTTTATTGATATGGATTTAGAATGGAGATGTTCCCTGAATTATTCCACGCAAAAACAAAAGTAAACCTACTAATTTTTTTTAAAACTAATATTATACCCTATGTGATGACCAATTTACAGCTTCCTAGAATCCTAGGGCAATTAATTTTGAAATAAACAAACACTAGAACCAGTCATATTTGCCAAAAACATTTAAATTTCTATTTTCCTTTAAATTTCAAGGTGACCTTGACCTTTGACCTTGTCGGTCATATGACCATTGAATAGCACGCGTCTAAATATGTAAGAAAGAGTGTTTGAATTTTTTCTCTATCATTTTCAGTTCCTGAGATATCACATATTTTAATTTTAAGGGTTTTGTGTAAAATTTCATATCAGATGCTATGGTAACTGAATTTAATATCATGCAATGCCACAAAAGTAAACCAACTTAAATTTCTTTAAAGTAATATAATACCTTTGTGATGACCAATTAAGAGCTCCCTAGGGCAATTAATTTTGAAATAAACGGAAACTATAACTGGTCATATTTGTCAAAAACAGTGAAATTTCTACTTTCCTTTCAATTTTCAAGGTGATCTTGACCTTTGACCTTGTCAGTCATGTCACCATTGAATAGTACGTGTCAAAATAAGTAAGAATAAGTGTTTAAATTTTATCTCTATCATTTTCAGTTCATGAAATATCACATTTTTTAATCTTATGCAAACCCCTCAAATTTTGCTACCATTACCATGACAACAGCTCCCCACAGCCACACGCATATTCGATATGACTGCAGACAACCTGATTCCGACAGCTGGATAGATAAGCTTTCAGAAAATATCGGTCTGCAAAAATCCCTAGAGGGGGGGGAGGGTTTTGGTTCCTGGCCCATGGACTATTATGCAGACCACATCCACCAAAAATCTAATCAAATCTTGATCTTCACATGATGATGTTTGTAGAAAATAGCCTGACCCCTGTTTTTAGTTGTGATTTAAACAAATCTTTCTAAGGATGAATGGACAGACGGATGGACACTCATACACAGATTGTGGCGACTTTAGACAATGTTTAGGTCTCCAGCCCACGCTGTCTAAAAGTAGGGGCCAATGCAATAATGTGAGATTTTCGATGTCATTCCTCTAACCTCAGGCCATAATTCATGACAGCTGTCTTGCTACAGTTTTGCCTCCGTACGTACACCCCTGCTGCCTGTTTGGACAGATTTGTTTGCTAAGATTAGCGTTTTCACTATCATTATAAAATCAAGAGAGATTGTGTTTTATCCTCTGCTTCCAGATTCTAAAAGACTGTAAGCCAAATCAATCTGAGTTGACCTAAATAGGTATAACAGCAGATATAAGTGCTCTTGGTTTGGACATAGCTGAATGACGCTGATCATATCGACGGCCAAAGCTTATACTGTGCATGTGTACAGTCCAATTAGACGAGCAGTACGGTCTCCTTTAGTAAGATAAAATGTATCGGGTATTAAAAATATGATAAAAGTGAATCAAGCTGTCAAAAATTGCTTGAACAACAGATCAGTACTGACGACGTTACAGTGTTATAAAACTTCATATCAAGATATAAATAATATTTAATTTGACTGTCAAGAAATCATGGGGACACCTTTGAGGTGAGTGAAACCTTTGAGGTCTTAACACACGTGTGAAGGTGAGAATAATCCCCATAATGAAACTCAATCTGCTGTTGAACAAAGACTCACTATTTCAAATATTGAGCTGATCTATGAACATTGAGCATAAGGTATCACTCTAACAATTCCATGCAGAGGACAATGTTATTGTTACGGCGGTGTTGGTTGTTTGTGTTTTATAGTGCATTGTCTGCAGAATTGTATCTTCTTGTTTGTATTTGGTATCGTAAACGTTACAATAAAATGAACTACCATTAATTTCAAATTAACGATCACCTGCGTTTTTTCTGCTCAATTTATGCAGGTAAACTCGACAGAGAATCTTTCCTAAAACAAGAATGCAGATCTCTTGTAAATCAACTAGCAGAGAAGGATCAGATGATTTTAACACTCACCATAGAAAAAAATATCGCCAATTTACCTCTTCGGCATAGTAATAAAGCTTCACAGACAGTGCTCATAAAAGGTAAAGTGTTTAAAAATCGTTGTTACATTTTAGAGCTGAAATATCGACAATAACTAACTGCAAATACAAACATTTCAAATGTCCTGGTTTCTGAAGTACAATGTTGTACAGTTGTACGTCCCTCAATAGAACATCTACATGTTTTTTTATTCTAAAATGGCAAAGTGACAGAAATGTACCGGGTAGTTTATCCTATAATTACCGACGAAATCTGAAGTATTTTTCATTCAAGGCAAATGTATGTCTTCTTTCAATTGATGGCTCAAGTTTGTACCAGTAAAAATATTATTTTTATTTTATATGTACTTTAGTATAATACTTTATCACTTGTTCTTTGCAGTGTTCGCGTTTACGCAAAAAAATGCGTCTATTACGCATAGGCGTGGTCTGAAAAATCGGCACCGTTGTTCAAAGGCACTTTATCATGTCAGCTGTGCCTATAAAATGCGTTGCTAATTATCAGGAGAGCGATAGTTTCTGAAACTTATGACACATAGTGAGTGATTGACAGTAATGTTGCAACAAATTAAATGTAAACCGTGCACGATCATCGCGTCTTGCTATCAAAGCACACATGCAGACTAAGGCGTATGCCGTACGCGAGGATATAAAAGGCACCGCGAACACTGCTTTGTGTTCACAATTCTTTGTAATTTTTAAATACATTAGTTCTTGCTTTCGAAAACGTTCAGTACATTTTTCACTCAATATCTTTCTCTTGTATACTGCCAAAGTAGCAATGTTCATAACTATGTTCATCTCTTTAAACCTATCAAAATCTAACACATTACCACATGTTTCCACAGTATTTTGAAGCTTCTTTTCCTTATCACATTTATAATCTCATTCACTTTTTGCCAGAAACGTATTCTAGTGATACACTCAAACAGGAAATGCTCACAATTGTCTTTCTTATGACATGATTTGCACTCAAAGTGGTCTGCTATTTTCCATTTTCATAAATTATACCTATGCAGTAAAACATCGTTTAGATCTAACATAAAATAGTTAATCTAGGCAATTTTCTTCATATACATAACGTTCAGCTTAAAACGAAATATCTTTCCCCCATATACATCTCTTCACAGGATCGCTCTCAAATTTTACAAGCACATGGTTTTTCTGATTTCGCCTTGGCAAAGTTATGATAGAAATCTTTACAAGAGCAATGTAATATTTTGCCATCATCACATCTTATCAACATGTCTATTCTTTGTCTTTTTACATGTATCTTTCTTTGTTCTTTTTCAATTACCGCAAACCAATATTTTGGAATGGCCACTCTCAAAACTTTTAGTTCTAAAAACCATATACTTTTACATTTCAAAACCTCAAATGAACTTTTACGCGAGATAAAAGTTCCATATCTAAATAAATCTGCCATCTTACGTCATTGAGAGTCTATAAATTCTTTGAAAAACAACCTTGTTTTAAAATTTGATAGACCTTATTTCCCCATGTGATATACTCCAAATACTGTTTGGTGTTAACTTCATATGAACCATTCTTTTGTTTCTTATCTCCAACCAGCTGTAACACATCTTTCGGCGTAGTATAAACGTTTGGACAAAACCAACTATTTTATTGTGGCACTTTTCACAAGTACTGACAGGTGCCATTTTTCCATGTAGCCGGCATTGATTACTATTTTCTACTTTATTTTAATGTAGTTTTTTCAGCTCACCTTTGCCATATCCAAGGTAAATGCCCAAGGCTTTGATCGGCTTGTTTGACCATAAAATCATCCCTAAATCCTTTCTATTTTTCCTGTTACCCAACTTCATGCCTTCCGTTTTATCTTTATTTATTTTAAAACCTACATATTAATCGAGGACCCTTGCTAACTATATTACCCTGCCGATATAAATTTGTGTATTTTCAGCAAGCTGTGAGGTTTTTAAAGACGTTGTCTTTCCCTGTTTTAATGATGAAACCTTCTAACTCTGGATCATTTCTTATTACATATCCTGGAACTTCTACAACAACCAAGAAATCAAAGGCAGTGCTGATAGTGGACAACCGTTTCGGATACCCTTCTGCATTCTAAACTTTCTCGAGATACAGTCATTGATTATTAAAGCGTTGCTACAATCAGTGTTAATTGCTTAAATCCATCTTATAAAAGATTCCCCAAAGAGAAATTTCTTCAGGCGAAATCTGAAGTAGTTTTCATTCAAGGCAAATGTATGTCTTGTTTCAATTGACGGCTCAAGTTTGTACCAGCTACAATATTGTTTTTATTTTACATGTTTGTTTCAACGGAACATAGAGTCACACTATATTTCGTGGATGAACATTTTAAGAATTGATTATGTAAATCCTATACTGCAGACTCTGCATGGAATCGAAAAAGGGCGGTATTCTACATAGTGTTTGTGGCCGTTTTGTCGTATTTCACTGGCATTCTGCTTGGATATGGCGTCAGATCTGTCGACCATACGATTCCTGATATATATTTCCAGGACTATAATCAATGTACAAGACAAACGGGTAAGCTTATATTACCTAATGATTTACGTTTTTGTATTTTTGCTTTACATGAAAAATACAGTTTCATGTATCATTCCAATGAATGCTAAATTACTGATGTTAATTTTGTCAACGCATTCACTATGTCAGTAATATTGAATAATATTATTTATGATGTGTCGCATTTCCAATTACAATACTTTGTACATGCGTTGAAACCCACTTCAAGGAGATAAAGAAGAACATATCCGTGTTTCTTGAACGGAAGGGCAATGCCATCAAAAGTTATTACTTCTCTCCCCAAATCTGAATAACTCAAAGTATACTGTCGGAAACACCAGTAGTTAATATACACTATTATTTCAAATAGTCATTTCAAACATAAAAAGTGAATGCAATCATACGAAGTTAGGACACTACTGTAATACTAAGAACGGCAGACATGTTGGAGAAAGAATGCTTATCTAACCGATGTTTCAAAAGTTATTCAATTAAGAGATGGGTTCTTGTCCAACCATCTGTTGTTTTTGAGAGATCATTTCGACGTATGTTATCAGTACATCATGATTAAAGTAAAGATTAGGCCAAAAAAATTAATTGTGCTGTTCCGATAACATGGCTTTCAAAATTAGGATAGGAAGGTAGGCAGGGATTTTTTTCCAAAATATTTTTATATATGCATTTTTCAGGGGTTTAGGGCGTCAAACACTAGTCACAACATTTTTAGAAAAACGTATCATACATATAAAAGGAATGAAAACATAAAAGGCATCCTCGTTCAAGCAAAAATCAAACGCAAGGTAAAGAACGCGTGATTTTACTATTTTTCCTTCTTTTTTCTACTTGCCCGTTTACTTTGCTCTAAACAATTATGGATAGGCAGGTAAAAATAGGGTAGTTCGGCGTTATCAAAAAAGCACAATTTTTTTGTTCGGCCTTTGCGAGACCCTAACATTGCATTAAATTACAGAAATCGAAAGTCACGCAAAAGCCTTTGCAATATCGATCGGTTATAGACACTTGTTTTCGAAATTCATTAGGTATTTTGTTTAAACCTGCAAAAATTACACGATGTGTACTCGCGTGTTTTTTTATTTCTGTATACACTTATCATGCACACTTAACCATCATGTCACATTGAACAAAAATTTTAAAAGCAAGCTTAGTCTGCATGATGATTTGATTAAATATTTTTTGTCAATCGTCTGTCAATATTCCTCGGTTTAACTCTTTATAATATACTTCTATTATTTTCTGATTTGTAAACACCACATAACTTTCCAAACAAGACCATTTGGAAAAGAAAGAAAAAACAACAATGAACTAAAACATATCACAAAAATACTACATTCACAAAACCATTTCACTGTAATACTTTATAGTACTTTATCCTTGTTCTTTGCAGTGTCCGTGTTTACGCAAAAAAATTGCGTCTATTACGCAATGAAATTGACTGTCTACGCATTTTTCTCATTGTTATGCGTTTTCTATACCCAAACAGTAAACCTTTTCACTCCCCATGACGTCGACTAAGATTAGGTAACAACCAGACGAGATAAGTGCACGCTTGACATTAAATGTGTTGCAACATTTCTGTCGATCACTCATTTTGTGTGGAAAGTTTTGGATTCTCTAGGCGTGGTCTGAAAAATCGGCATCGTAGTTCAAAGGCACGTTATCATGTCAGCTGTGCCTATGAAATGCGTTGCTAATTATCAGGAGAGCGAGTTTCTGAAACTTATGACACATAGTGAGTGATTGACATTAATGTTGCAACAAATTAAATGCCAACCGTGCACGATCATCGAGTCTCGCTTTGAAAGCACACATGCAGCATGGCGTCGAAGCAAACAACTCTATTTTCTTTCAACTTTGCTCCATGAGTCCGTGAAAAAAATGGTTCACAGGGTCAATCGAAAGACACTACCGGGCAACCCAACATGGAGAAGAATGACAAATGCAGTGAAATCGAACCCATGTCGGGATCCACGACGTATTGTCCTGTTGTCGCCGATACAACAACAGGGCATACCACAATGAAGCCGTGAGTCGTGGTGATGATGCACCGTTTACCAAAAAATCCCGTCAACAACCACACGCAGGCTACCAAGAGCAGTGGGAGACTGAATATCCATGATAACGTTTTGATGTATAAATATAAATGTATAAATTTTGAACACTGCTAGTGCCTGGATTAGCTGCAATAACTCTAACCTTTGGGTTGCCCGATGTGTTTTGATGGTCGCATATATACCATTCGCTGTTACGTTTACGCATGTTTGAAACAATGCCAAGTTGCTCAAGTTGTTCGTTAAACTGTTTACATTAAAATAATGTTTAATGTACATCGTACAATCCGAATTGTCGATTTCTTGAACGGCTCATCTTATTTTATACTCTGTTTTTTTCATCAATCAAGTGCGGAAGTGGAATTACGCATACCGATATAGCCATTACGCAATTTTAGCAGAGTAATGCGTATGCCGTACGCGAGAAGAAAAAAACGCACCGCGAACACTGCTTTGTATTCACTATTCTTTGTAATTTTTAAATACATTTAGTTCTACCTTTAGAAAACTTCAGTACATTTTTCATTCAATATCTTTCTCTTGTGTACTGCAAAAGTAGCAATAGTTATAACCATTTTTATCTCTTTAAACCTATCAAAATCTAACATATTACCACATGTTTTCACAATATTTAAAGCTTGTTTTCCATACCAAATTTTAATAATCTCATTCACTTTTTGCCAGAAACGTATTCTAGTGATACACTCAAACAGGAAATGCTCACAATTGTCTTTCTTATGACATGATTTGCACTCAAAGTGCTCTGCTATTTTCCGTTTTAATAAATTATACCATGCGAACACTTGCACATGTTTTTTGGGTTTTGAACATTTTAGATATTCTGAATTTTTTCATGGTGCAGATCAATGATTGCGATAAAAATCACTTGTACTTTGAAAAAATAGTGGAATAATATCATAGAAGGCAAAGACAAGTCTGACAATCTAGGCAATGAGAACTAAAATTTAGTATTCTCAATTTTACCAAAGTGTTTTCAGATAATTTTGACAATAATTTACAGCTTTCCATTAAATCTACTCTAAACCAGGAAAATAGCCAAAGGTGATTTTCTTGACATTGTTTGTTAAAATGCATTATTGGACTGGCCATCACT
>LD355222.1:65252-79757 GCA_001465055.1 Ptychodera flava | reverse complement strand
AATCCCTGAACTGGGTTGGTCTGACCAGTTGAGGGTTGGCATTTGAAATCCCTGAACTGGGTTGGTCTGACCAGTTGAGGGTTGGCATTTGAAATCCCTGAACTGTTTACATTTGAATCTTACTGATGCTGGGTGAGGTTTTTCCCATGTATATCAGTCATTGTAATAATTACTTAGAGAGTGTGGGCCAGATAACATTTATTAATGTGAAAATATGACCACAGCCATGAATTTGGCTAATGAAGTGGCAAAGCGAAAATATTAACGTTGTTTGTCAGTGCCGCCAAAATTTTTTTTCACTGTGTAATTTTTTTTACAAAAATAGTTAATTAGTCTTGTTGGTTTGCAAAGGAAATGCCATTTCAAGTTTTATCAGAGTCAAAACAGAGACCAGTTATTTTAATTTGACAATATAAAAATTTTCCGTGATAAAGACTAGAAATCCTTAAATGTGTAAAATCCAAAAAACATGTGCAAGTGTTTGCGGTAGAATATCGTTTAGGCCTAACATAAAATAGTTAATCTGGGCAATTTTCTTTATGTACATCACGTTCAGCTTAAAACGAAATATCTTTCCCCATTTACATCTCTTCACAGGATCGCTCTCAAATTCTACAAGCATATTGTTTTTCTGATTTCGCCTTGGCAAAGTTATAATAGAAATCTTTACAACAGCAATGTAATATATTTCTAGATTTTGCAGCATCACATCTTATTAATATGTCTATTCTTTGTCTTTCTACATGTATCTTTCTTTGTTCTTTTTCCATCACCACAAACCAATACTTTGGAATGGCCATTCTCAAAACTTTTAGTTCTAAAAACCATATTCTTTTACATATCAAAACCTCAAATGAACTTGTAGGCGAGATAAAATTCCATATCTAAATAAATCTGCCATCTTACGTCATTGAGAGTCTATAAATTCTTTGAAAAACAACCTTGTTTTAAAATTTGATAGACGTTATTTCCCAATATGATATACTCCCAATACTGTTTGGTGTTAACTTCATATGAACCATTCTTTTGTTTCTTGTCTCCAACCAGCTACTCAAACTTTCTTTATGAAAAAGGTTAATCCTTCGCCTTAATATTAAGCCCGGCTTCGTCTAACTCGTATGAAAAACGAGAGAGCTACCTCCAAATCTATTCAAATGAGACTCAACAACTGTTTTCCAATATTAATGTTTCGTGATATTCATCTACCCATTAGGGCTTTAACCATAGATTCTACTGCAATCATCATCAATTCCGCCCTTCTAGTTTGTTTATCACAATAGCTCTATTGACTTTTCCCCTTTTCCCCTTCCACAAAAATCATAGGAAAGCTTACTATTCTTCTGTAATACATCTTTTGGCGTGTCTATCATTGAGCCTCAGCATAAAAGTTTGGACAAAACCAAATATGTTATTGTGGCACTTTTCCCAAGTACTGACAGGTGCCATTGGTCCATGTAGCCGGCATTGATTACTATTTTCTACCTTATTTCAATGTAGTTTTTCAGCTCACCTTTGTCATATCCAAGGTAAATGGCTAAGGCTTTGATCGGATTGTTTGACCATGAAATCATCCCTAAATCCTTTCTATTTTTACTGTTACCCAACTTCATGCCTTCCGTTTTATCTTTATTTATTTTAAAACCTACATATTAATCTATTAAATACTATGCCGATATAAATTTGTGTATTTTCAGCAAGCTGTGAGATTTTTGAAGACGTTGTCTTTCCCTGTTTTAATGATAAAACCTTCCAACTCTGGATCATTTCTAATTGGATATCCTAGAACTTTAACAACAGCCAAGAAAAGCAGTGCTGATAGTGGACAATCCTTTCGGATACCCCTCTGCACTCTAAACTTTCTTGAGATACATTCATTGATTATTAAAGCGCTGCTACAATCACTGTAAATTGTTTCAACCCATCTTATAAAAGACACCCCGAAAAAATGTTCAGAGCAAATTACATAGAATTGTCTTTACAGAATAAGACGCCTTAAAAAAACCAAAAAAACCATAGCTCCTTTTTTCTTTTTTCTGAAAAATCAATGACGTCGTCTATGAGACGAACAGTTTGTCCATTAAAACGCCCTTTCAGATATTCAACCTGTACACTATGAATAATATTTGGAAGCTCTTTATAATACCATATGGTTTTAAAATCGTGGTTTAGCGGCGAGATCGGTTTCCAGTTTCGCATGTTTGCCCTACTATGATCAAGATAGTAAGACCAACACACTGTGACCTTGCCAGACGTTTCTTACTATAACCTTCATTGATCAAATTAACCCAAAGTTCTGAGACTCCAAGCTCATCCTAGAAAAGAAAACAATATAAAATTCAATAGGTCATCCGTCAAACCCTGGAGATTTTCTTGTTTTCATTTGCCATATTGCCTTTTTATACTCAAAATTGCCAACTAATCCTTCACAAGCTCTCCTTGCCCCCTGATTCAGACTAACATTGATCACCAGTACTGCCAGCACTGTTTATGTCATTCTTGACACAACCATTGTCTGCCCATTTTGAGATGCATAAACCCTGTCTCTATACTTTATCAAAGGGGGAGGGGGAGAGAGAGAGAGAAAGAGAGAGGGGGAGAGGGGGAGAGAGAGAGAACGTTACTATATGCGATTGTCTAAGTTTAGCGCATCCTGTACACAGTTGATGCTTATTTTACCATGCATATGTTTGCTGCAGCTTCCAGTGGGGACAATAATGTAGCTTAAAAATGTTTTTCATGGGAGAACGCTATCCTAAGTGAATTTAACGAAAAAGTAGACTAAACTCTCTTTACAGTAAGTGAACATGAAAGTCGGAGTCATATCCGGCAATAACTAATAAAATGTATCGCCCTAAGTACGATCTGAACTTCGCTCTAATATTCTAGACTGAGTGACAAGTCAATTTGTGTTGTCAAACATCCTTTTGTTATATGTTTTGTTAAAGAGACAAAGCATAACATAATTTGTTATGAACTCAACCATGTTACCTTTCAAATGTGTTTAGAATACAAACAGTTAGCCCTTACCTGCTCTGTAGCTTTATATATACTGCTTGAATGCTTGGAAAGATTAAATTTTGTTAAGATGTTAGATCCTAAAAACATAACGGACTTACCTTTTATTAACGCATTGACTTATACACCATTATTTGTTCTGCCTCGCGGTTTGATCGTGTTAGTGCCATCTTCTTATATCATTCAACATTTTTCGAGAGTAGGAACGAATACACAAAGGGGTAAATCAATCTTTTCGGTTTCACATGTTCATGTCAACATTATCATTAATATGAAGAAAGCAATATTGAAAATAACATGATATTTAAAAACGACGGAATATGTTCGAGAATTAAGCTTAGCTCCTAATGAGAATTCCAGTGAATAAGCCTATGAATAGTAGTCACTAAAAACCGATTCAATTATTTGTCAAGTTTGACCTTGGAGTGTATATAAAATACATATTTCAAATCCCCCTTCAAAAAGTGAATATTAATTAACTTCGACAAAAGACTGAAAGTCTGACTTTTTAAAATTAGGATCATGTGATAAATGAAGATCATTCTAGTGTGATCATGTTCCAGTACGTGTTTATTAAGTATTTGACTTTGTAGTTTGCTAAATAATGCAAGTCACAAACGTTTCGTTTCTGGTTTTACCTCAGTAGGGAGTGGTCTGTCTGAAGATTTGCCCTTAAGTCTCTTTATTCCTACCTGTTTGATGAGCAGTGACCATGAAGACAAATCGTACCTCATTAATATCGTACCAGGAGAACGAGATACGGTATGATTTTATTGTACTCAAAGCATCAAGACCGAGCTTCCAATAGCTCCCTCCCCTTTCAAATAAGCGCACAGCAAAATTTTATAATATGTAGATTAATCAATTCGTCTTATTTCCCTGTACTTTGTTGTCATCTAATTACCTTCCTGAAAATAATTATATAACATACATTTGTTAACATCACATGACCTGACCGGGATATCCAACTTTACAACGTGAACCAGGACAAAACCCGTATACTCCGTTCGACCGGATTTTTTTCGTATACTCGAGCGCGCACAAACCGATCTGTTGCGATTGGTACCATATTCTCACAATAATTACAAAAGGGTGATGCTATAAATTTAGTACATGGAAGGCATGTTCAGCGAAATGTCAAGTCACTAAAGCTTTTTCTATTCCAAATAATCGAACATTGCGCCAGAGCTCGACAAACCAAATGTCAATGGCCTGCAAGCAGAGAGCTGTCGATCGATTAGCTTAGTGACGTCGCGGCTACGGTAGTGATTCTATGCGGATGTCGTTCCTGCATGCGCCTGGCGATAAATCTGAAAACTAAACCATAAGTAAGTTCAACAGAATACAGGTGTATGATGTTCAGAAAGGGACATATTAAACACAAAACATCGAGTAATTTAAAAGAAAAAACAATAAATTTCCTTCATTACGTAAAAGTCCATAAATTCTCGACTTGAATCGAACTGGCAGCGTAGGGCTAGCGAAGGCGAACGGATCAGCTGTAAGCTGTACGGAACAGTGTAGCGCTGTGGATGTATTGCCGAAATTGGACAACAAAACAGAGTTACCGTTGTCGTGTAAACGTTTTAAGATATGTACCAGCGGGATATGTGTCACTGCACATATCAAAGTCTTAAGACGTGATCATTGACGACCGGGATCGATATTGACAAGTTGACACTATCCGTTCTGCCTGCAACTATGAATGAGCTAGTCTAGGAAAATTGAACTGAACTTTTAGGGCTCGGCAACATCCTGAACTTGTGATCTTTCTGAAAGCCACGACACCCCCGAGAATAACGTTAACAAATGTTTCCACCTTGTCGTCGGATTTACTACATAAATATATTTGAAAATATTCTTGACGTTATTGATTACTATAATGGTTGTTCGCTGTTATCGCGATGAAACCTTCCTGCCCGCCGATGGCTGACTTGACTGCTTTTGGAGTTGGGAAAGCGCGGAACATTATTTGACAAGTTCACGTGACCGTATCAACTTGATTAAAGTACAAAGAATATCATTTGCATATTTCTTGGGCGATTAGCTATAGTAGTCATTAAGTAAAATTTATCCCGGGGAAATAAAACGCAGATCGCGCAATTGCAGCACTTATTTTGATGCATCTAAGTCAAATGAAAAGTAAGAAGATTATTCGTGTGATTATACCATGGAAAATTTTTGTCTGACTTAATGGTATTCTCTTGTCTTCGTGGAGACGCACAACTTCTCGCCTTCCAGCTTGAAATTATACGGCTCCTCATAAAACACTCGTACACGATGACGCAGAACAGAAATTATATTTCATTATATATAATATTTTTTTAGGCTCACGTATTACCTGCACGCTTTTGCTTGGGTGTCACGGGCAAGTCTGGGAAGTTATCTGGTATTATCTACGCTACGCGCTTCACGGACGAAATACAAATGCCAAAGATGGGAAAATTTGAGTACATCGAATCAGATGTTATCGAGATATTCTATGGGAACAACGATGCGTTCAGAGCGGATCTAACATTAGGATTTAAGATCGAAAGCGACCACACAACGAGACCACTTTCGATTATGACAAGGGATAATGGAACTATATGGAAAGAGTTAGCTTCAAATCGGGTACGTTGCCGTTGATCTTTGCTTGGAATGAATGACGTTTTAAGGGACTGGACGTAAATTAGCAGGGGGGAGGGCTGGGGGATTGGGGGGAGGGTCACACATTTTTGAGCCTCTGTTTGGGGGAGGGTCACAATTTTTTGAGCTCCCCTGAGGGGAAGGGTCACAAATTTTTGGGCATGTTGTTAGTGAACTAAAAGTAGAAAGCAAATTGTAAAGACAATATGCTCACATGACATCGCATGCATCACTCGCACACAGCCTGTTACTTTCTATTAAACGCCCATTCCCAACTCTCTGCGTATCTCTTCCCCACCGTTATCTTAAACGGGATTGTCTCTCTTGTTGCTATTCTTATCGCCATTAAGTTTTAGCAAATCCGATCTATTGTTCCTCAGCTAACCCAACATATTAAAGGGAATGACTCGTGGCATTCTGGCTGCACATTGTACATGTAGTGTGTTTTGTTAATAAACACTGGACAGTGTTTTGCTAAGGTTGGGGAACATTGGGAACCCTGGTAAAATTTCTGTTGTCCGCTAGTATGACTGCACTGATATATTTATTTCTCATTCCACTTCTTGTTGATCAACAAAAGTTCCCTCTCTTGCATAAGCCACTTCCCATTAAAGTTTTAGGCCAAGCTCCACCCTGCATCAGTCCCTTTTTAGGTTCATGAATTTTAGTTTTTAGAGATACATGTACTATTGTTTGAAATTAAGAGCCAGCTTTGGTGTGATAATTAATAATTTTGATTCCCAAAAAGTGATTTTAGTATACTGAAATATTTCTGTACAATCATCTGATTGGTATGGCTACTTGTGGCATTTTTCAAGTTTATATTGGCTTTACCACGTGGGTACTATCTTTGGAATGGATACTGTTCATTTGTGTTGTGATGGCACGATATATAACATTTGTTGAAATTTAATGTGGGTAATTTATACAGTGACTAAACAAAAGTATTGAAAAAATTTTAAAGTCTTACAAATTATTGTCTTTTTTGGTATAATCTGTGCATAAACTAGACAAATAAAAACTTTAGGTCATAATTTCACGACACAAACTTTAAAAAAAAAATATGCCACATCAATGCCAAAGATAATATCCACTCTGAAAAACCAAGTAAAATTGAAAATTCTTGAATTAGCCATGTTGATCACATATTCAGATTGAACATGATTAAATATGATGAAATCCCTTTTCTGAGAATCTTGATTCAACATAGTGTACTAAAAAGCAATATACCCTACCCAAGATCATTTCAGATTATGAAGACTTGATTGAAATAGTGTTTGCCACTTCTGTGTCAAATCAGGATCAGTCTATCCCCTATTATCTAGGCTGCTTTCTTTGATATGTTCAAAATGCAAGGAAACAAGGCACCAAAAATTTCCCCTCTGCAAATTTACAAATTATTGTCAATGTTAAACACCATAATTTCACACTATAACATTCAATCTATGACCGTACTTTGAATTGTTTGCTTAAATTATTGTTTGAATAGGCAACCTTTCTCCAAAAACAGGGCAATATGACCAAATCTTCTCATTGTCTACTGGAACACATAGTACATTTTGTAAAACTGGATTTGCTATGAGAGCAATGACCACGTACAGGTATTTTCAGTTCTCTGACTACACTGGTCTATAAGGAACATTATAAAATTCAATAAATATTGGGGTCATGCACACACATGTAGTTCTACCTACATCTGTACCAGGAACACATTTTAAATATACTTTCCCATTTATCCTCCCCATTTAGAGATTGAACTGCTCAATACATTGTACATGACCATGTAACATTGTTGTGGAGATCAGTGTCATATTGTGTTTCCAGTATTCCCTCAATTGTCAATGTGATGCATTCCAAAATTATGAATTTCACCGATATTTTGATAAGTGTCAAATTATAATTCCTAAGAAAAAATGGCAGGCACATGTGCATTAATATAAAAAAACATTTGAAGAGCATTATTTATTACAATCACTCTTAATGGAGTATAAGTGTATTCTAGTCCATTATGAGCCAATTTGGGCATTTGTTATTGGAATTATTGGACAGCCCGTTGACTCATAAAATTCCATATGTGCTGTTCAAAGCCAAAGTGAAAGGGCACATATTACTGCCTACTTTACATGATATATGCCATTGACTCGGGGTAGCAGTCTAAGCCCTACGAGAATGGTAAGAGTATTCAGCTATTGGCTGCCCTGATTGCCTCCAACAATGGCATACTCGTCACACACAGGTGCAACCACAGTGCTTCGCGAAGGCCTATGCACCGGAAGAGCTCTCTGTACCAGGTGCATACAGTAGGCCTTCGTATAGCATCAGCGGTACATATTATAAAACACCTATTGCCTGGTCATGAGGGCTATAGTGCCCGTCTATTACCCCGAGGGGCCGTGTGTTTCTGGTAACACACGGCCCCTAGGGGTAATAGACGGGCGCTATATAGCCCAAATAAAGACCAGGCTATAGGTGTTTTATAACACACCACATGCTCATGTTGTATTGTTATATAGTTTTTAATGTGTTTTGATATTTTGTACCGCAACAATCTATTGTGACAAGTTTACTGGGCGATGTTTCCACACCGGTTTTTCAGTTGTACGTGGTACCACTTTCTTTCAAAAAATATTCTTAGCATACCTAGCGACATCCTTAGTTACACTTTAATCTTTTCCGTCGATGAGCTGTTCAAGTTCTTACGCTGTTCGAATGTTGGAAAATGTTGGAAAATCTATTTTAGAGAATGTGTCGTCACCTATCCCAGACGCCACATCACTTCTAGTCACTAGCCATTGTTGCAAAGCTGCAGACGACACTATGGTCACGTGACCGGGCACTTTTCCAAATTTGGTCAGAACTATTTCACTAGGGAAATAGCTTTTCAAAAAATACCCTCTGACGTCACTTTTGTCGATCCGGTGGGGACTAGACGTATCTATTTTCTCGTCACGTGACGTATTCTGGCCAATCGCGACACGGAATGAGCATGTGACGTGTTATAAATCCTCCTAGCGTAGGGCAATATTGCTGTTGTACCTCAATTTCTGTACTGCTGTTTAGGTAGGACGTCAACTTGATCAAACCTTAACACTTAAACTAAAAACTAGAAGCTAAAACTCAAAAAAGGCAAACCCTTCAGCTTCAGAACTGCAGCTACATACATGCCATGGAACTACCAAAATAGTGTGGTAGCTCCATGGTGATACTGATACGCTCCTGCTTGGGAAAACAACACCGAGACTTGTGAATTGAAATATCAACATCCTTCTGATGCTTAATATATTTTTCATAAACCAATAAATCAATCATTTAAACATACATACCTTTATTTCCTGAAAAGAATATGCTAAACTGTACAGTTTACGTCCAGAAAACTTCATAGTGAACCCTGAATGCGTGCAAGTTATTTGAATATTTTCAGAATGGTGTTCACAGTCACACTTGGAAGTAGTGACAATTTAGTCCAGTTGTAAGTGAAACATATTTATGAAAATCATCATTAAATTAAGTACTTTCAAAACTTAGACCTCAATCAATTTTGACAGTCAGGAAAACGGACAGAAATAATTGAGTGAAATTGGACTAATATGACGAATCTCTGACTTCAAATGACGTTAAAGTTACTGTCATTTTCCTGTCGAATACTATGTACGTACCAAGCTTGCAGGTCAAATATGATATGAAAAAGGCCCAGAAGAAAGTTTTTAAATAGTTTTGAAACAAGCGGACGGCCGATCTTGTTTAGTGGTCATTTAGTACCAGGACTTCAACTTTTTTCACATGATGCTATGCTTTGGTGTCTACCTCCGTGGTGTACAACATACATGATTCGGCACTCAGCAGACGACTGCACTTTCATATTGGAAATATTTGTGAGTTCACATGGTGATGTAATCTTACATCCTATTCAGAAATGGCTAATATCATGATAATTTGGACAAAGCTATTTTTGTCAACATTTTACAGTACTATCTTGTCAATGCACCAATTATAAAAGTATTCATTACCACCATTTTAATACTTCAACAGTGCAATAGACATGCTGCTTGACACTTGAATTAAAGAATCTGTCCTAGATATGTACCAAGTTAAAGGGACAAAGTTGCTCATTTTTGACATTGTTTTGCCATTTATATTTCTTTTGGTAGATCATTCTCACTGAAATATGCTCACTCTCTAATTATTGCAATTGCAATTCACTTCTCACTCTTTTATAAGACACATTAACATGTGAAATTTACTATGTTACAATTTTGGTACATACCTTAAATTAAATTATTAAGTGACCATGCATGCACATGAGTTGAGCTGTGACAACCAGAGGTTGCAATTGAGCCCATTTCAGTGAGCAGCAGAAAAGCATATATTCAATAGAAATTAAAATGACCAAAATTTTGTCAAAACGAGTAACTTTGTCCCTTTAATGGCCAATGAAAATGGCTAAATTCCATGTTTGCTGTTTTATTTTTGCCTGTCAGTCACTGTAATTTGAAACAATTAATAGTGTATGGACAAGGTGTTGTTGGTTTTGTTGTTGTTTACTCTGCAGGTCAGAGATACATAAATTCATAAGATTTCAGAATTTACCAGGTTTCATTTTTACTATAGAAAATTTATAAATGGTGTTATGTAGATCATTTTCCCCCACACTCATCATGACCTGAGTTCAATTAGTCTAGAGCATTCTCAAGGTCACTGCCTTTAATGACCTCACAACCTTGAATTCAATTAGTCATGTTTGGAATGTTCTGGAAATTTACTGAGTAGTGCAAGAGAGATAATTTTAGAACAGTAATTAGCATGTCAATAAAAGTTCTAGATTATTCTTATATGCTTATGTAAGCACACGAGTATAAATACTGGGACAGCAGGCTCGCAGTCAGACATTTGGGATTGTGTCTCTTGCGTGTTACTTCAAGTCTTTGGAAACTCCAGCAGTAGTAATTTTCAAGACTTTTCAAGACCTTCACTGCCAACGCTGGATTTATACTGTGGACTTTGTGCAACTTCAAGCCTGCAAGCCAAAAGACTGTTCATTCATCTGACTGACTGTTACAACTCTGAGACTGGAGCTTTGCCGTCCCAGCTGAGATAAGTAGTCTGTACACTTTTAAGGCTTGTATGTTATCCCTGACTTAGCAATTGGTTTTATTTTCGTAATAAATTTTGTTTAAACGGAAACTGCTGAGTTCACCCTTTTGTTCGTTTTCTCTGCACGTAACAATGGTGAAATTAATTGAGATGTATGCTTGAACAAGGATATCAGACGCAACACTTGACAGTGCTCTAAATGTGTGTTCAGACTTGATGTCACAATTCTGACCTGGCAATTGTCTGAGTTTGCTGAAACAAACGTGCGTGTACCACAAGTTTGTTAAAGGGACTGCAAAAGACCTGGCGAGGAAGTTAAACAAATTATATGAAGTAAAAGAGGACAGGAGCTGAATATTATTTTTCAGAATTTTTCAGTATTAGCTGCTGTATTTTAGCATGATATGCTCAGTATTGATTCAGTTTGTCAGCATCGCCTGATGACACTTGAGCAGTGGTGTCATTTTTTGTGTCCAGTGAAGTCTTAAAACTGTTTTTTGTGGTTTTTTCCAAATTTACAAGTGTGCTGACAAAATAGAAAATTGAGCATTTCATCAAACTTGTGCAGAAAATCAAACAATGAATTAATTTAATCATAGAGCTTAATATCCTATGGTGTTTCACGGACCAATCCACCCATACCACACTGGAAAAAAGAATACCAGTACTCCTTTATCTGGTGATTGGTTTACTAAGTTTAAGCAGTGTAAGAGTTAAACAGTATATTAAACCATTATCATAACAATTGAAATGTATATTGTGTAGGTAGAGAAAGCAGGGGTTTCCATTTTATTAAAAGTACTGAAAAATCTGTAGCATACCGGTAAAATATCCAGATTTTTGTGTATAAGATTAGTTTTACCCATGCTGGTCAAATGTGACTGACACCGAGTCATTGAAAGTATTCTTGGGTAAGGCTGATATCCAAATCTAGACTTATTCTTGTCACAAGCAGAAGCAAATAAAAATTTTGCAGGCATCCTTTGCTGGTGTCCATTTATATTGCTCTGTGTTGTTAATCCCCACCACAATTTTTGAACGTCGAAGATTCCATCAATTTGTAAAATTCTATTTTTTTGAAACTGGGGGAGGGTCACAAATTTTTTAGCCTTGCTTTTGGGGAGGGTCATAAATTTTTGGACTAAATTTTGGGGAGGGTCATGATCTTGTGGCCGCTCTTGCAAAATCCCCCGGCCCTCCCCCTGCTAATTTTCGTCCAGTCCCTAAGTTGGTTTTTGTTTGCGCAGCCGCAAAAACGAAGCAGAATAATATAATCTATAGTCAAAGTAAATGGGGTAAGTTGACTGCGTGGATAAAGTCAAAGACCATAGACTTTATGAGCTATTCAATGCATTTTAGAAAGCCAAGAGAATAATGAAGGTTGCATTAATCATTCATCAGTCGTGAAGGTAAGTTAAAACAAACGCTGAATATATGTCATTTATTTCAGTTTAAAGGCCAGGCCCTGCACAACCATGAATCATTCCCGGATCAAAAAATTTAACCGTGGACTCAGATAATCAAACACAGTCATAGTATCTCGGCTCTACGATTTGTAAGATAAATTTGCTTTCAGGCACATCACATGTTATATACCCTCAAGCAGCAACAGGACCGAAAACACTTTTTCTATAGGGTATGAAAAAATAACGCATTTTCATCATAATTTCACACTCTCCCCGCAGGTTGATAATGTTGTCATCGCCAGCATCCCTAATTCTGGTTACTTCTTTGTGAAGTCGAAGCCATTTCAAGATCAATTTCAAGTTGACGTTAGGGGTTGTGAATATACCTGTCCCCTGAACAGACTTTTAAGGATAAGAGTCCCTCAAGAGGCAACGCTAAAATCATTAGTTTATGACATAACGGTAAGTCCAATATTTGTCTTGGGATACCGAAAACTCATCCTCTCCTTTGTTGTTATCTTCCTAATTCGTTTATTAAGGCTTTATATTCTGTAGCAGCATTTATGCTAATTATTGAGTGTCTTAAGTTATTCAAAAAAGTCGCACGACTGTTGATCTTTCCGCAATGATGTCTAACAATATTTGTATCAATGATATCTGTCTCGTATTTTTTAGATTGTGTACCCTAGCCCAGTTATAGTCCGAGCCGCTTTCCGCCAACTTGGCCAAAATGGCAAACAAGCGCTCAGTCCAACCGTGTATTTACGAGAAAAACATGGAAGAAACGTGCAGTTCCGAAAAGAGGTAACAATATCGTTGCCTGTGATAAACCAACTCGACACAGATGACAAACAACTTACAACGCTTTTATTTGAAGATTATCTAATCGACAATAAATGGCGTGATATCACCAATGATGTCCAACTATATGTTCACAGAGAATCTGTTTCCTTCAAAACCAATCACTTCTCAGGGTCAGTATTCTTTACAGCTTGTACTTAAATAAAAATTTGCTTTACATTCGAAAATGAAACGTCCTGCTCACCATACACACGATCAAAAGGGTGTGTACTTGGACACTCTGCTGTGCCTCACGATAGAACCAACGCAACCATAGACAAATTTATCAGTCCAGAACACAAAGTATGTGTCATGAAAAGGCAAAATGTTTACAAGAGTCACTTCAAAGTAAGATTTTGTCGCAGTATGGCACTCTCCCTGTAACAAAACAAAAGGTGATTTCACCGAGACGCGGATATAAGACTAGCATTGCTTTTTTCTGAAAATATGCTTGAATATAGTAACTTGCGTTCTTACTTTAATGATTATTAATTTGTATGAATATATAGGCACTATTAAAAGAATATATCGTCATTAACATTGACTTATTAATATCGGAAACGATGAAATTCGGTAAAAAGATATAGTGATGGAATGCTAATCAAAATACGTTGATATATACAGTATGAGTACTTAACTCAAAAGGGCATCGCTTGGCAATATTAACCGAAAATCGATCATACAAATTTCCTTTAACATGGATAAACGAAACTGGATAAAGCCATTATTTACTTCAACCTAGCTTAATTCGTTTAGTTATCAACATGAAATTAGAAAAAATGCGTCAAACAGTACCGTCATCGATGTTTTCGCCTACATTTTCTGGTTTTTTTCCAACATCACCGTCGGATGAGACATTAAAAGCATAATGCTGCTTAATCAGCTAGTAATTCTATCAGCATATTTTATTGAGATACTGTCACATGTTCTGCCAACCATACGGAAAGTAGACGTTGTTCAAGTGGGTGATTATATGAAACAGTTATTTCAGGAGACTGTAACGCATTCATGGTACTTTTGTATGAAATGCGATAAGTAAGGTGGCCGCATTACGATCACAACTCAATGGTTTACTTGCACGTGGTCTTACAATGCGTTTGCCCATGCAATGCGATCAGCAGTGAGTCGCTCTCCGGAATGGAGGCGATTACTCCACTTCGTCGCTGTCTTTAAAGGAAAGCAGTGGCGATTTCTCTGCTGCATCTTACTCATCAAATCGTTCACTATTCACAGACTTGAACCAAGTCAATATGAAACGGCTAATTTGCCTTAGACGTTAAAACACGCTACACAAATCTTGTCTAATCTTTACGAAACAATGCAAATGTGAATAGTACAGAATTAACGAAGTATATTCGATATTTGAAATCTATAGATAAACAATTGATTCAAGATGCCATGGCAAATCCAATCATAAACAAGCAGTTACTCTGATCTGTCTAAGAAATGCAATCGTTGTCTAACGAGCTCACTCACAGTGCATATATATATATATATATATATATATATATATATATACATATAT
>LD355222.1:48434-65068 GCA_001465055.1 Ptychodera flava | reverse complement strand
TCTCTCTCTCTCTCTCTCAATTTACAGATACATTTATGTAGTCCTTGGAATTGCAAGCATGAACCTTCATTATACTCTCGCACACGAATCGATAATTGAAGCTATTAGCAATTTGGTGGAGAGATCATGGACAGGAACATACTTAGCTCGCTTAATCCTATTACAAAGCGTGAAGAATAAAGACAAGTTACTTATAGACTGCGCTGAAAGGGAAAATGTAAAAGATAGAATAACTGAATGGGAGAATTATGGATACAAGATGTCTGATGATGATACAGTCCCATTTACACGTGATATCGATATGATGCATAGACAGAGAATCAGTGTTCATGTCAATAATGAATTTGAGTTTTACAGCAGATTTGAATGCGACCATATCGTATGCAGTCCTTACCAGTTGAACCATTGCGAATTAACCGTAAAACTTCATCCAGGTGTACCTGAAAAACATTTAAATAGAGGATCAGTTATATTCAGTTGCAGTGAAGCCGATAAGAAGACGCTTAACTTCGTGGTAAAATGGGTGAGTGATTTGAAGAAAATTTGTACCACTTCACGTTTCCGTTCCTATCGTGCCATAACTATTTTTCGATTTAGTCTTTTCTCTTTTATTCATTCATGTGTCTGAGTCTCAGCTATTGCTCTTTCCGCCTCTTTCAAAACACATGGTCAAAATTGCAAGAAAATGTGTCAAAGCATTTCTGGTTATTGTCTATTGCAACTAACAACACTAAAAAATATGTAAATTGTTCGTTGCACTACTGCAGTATCCATATTATTCTACTTACAGAACAAGGGGCGCCTTACTGATTCAAAGAAAATAGATTCGCAGCATTGGACAACTGAGGCTGTTGTTCAAGGTACGGCACATTCTATGTTTTTTTTTACCATTTTGAATGTTTGTCAAGAATATTGATGAGCTTATTCTGTTTTCATTGGCATTTTCCCGTACAACAGCGAACCTTATGGTGAACTGTATACCCTGTGAGATAAGTAACGTAACGCTTAAACTCAATTACAAGATGCTCTGGCAAAACTTCATGCATTTGGTAGCTATGCGATAGCAGTCAATGACGGATATGTATTCCCAACATTACTTTGATTCTTGGATTGATCGCTAAAATCGTTTGTAAAAATGGTCAATTGATTAATACAAACACTCTTCTAATAGTTTAATTAGCTGAACATACATTCATTTTGACAACATGTAAGCATTGAGACATGCACCTGGAAATTGAGAGACTGTAACTTTTGCTTGTCTTCCATAAAGAAAGTTTAAAATCATTCCATTTTGACATAAGGAATACAAACGTAGAGTCAGCGGGCAGAATTTGTCATTCAAAGAAATTTTACGGACATTGGAAATCCAAAAATGTCGCAATCGCCTTGTACACCCCTAGGCCGAAAATTAAATGTCGAATTTCACAAGAATTAGCCAGTGAAAACTGCACTCAAGTCGTGAGCTTCAAAATAAGTACACTAGTGGTAGACTACCATAGCGTTGTAAAGATTATGTGATTATGTCCCCAATTCGCATTATACCTTCATAATATACTGTTCCAAAATATTGAAAAAGCACAGTGCCTTCAATCTCAGTGTTGTTGCAGATAAACACAAATCCTGGAAAATAGTTCACAGCCAAAGTTTCTTCTTTTGCTAATCTGCAAAAACCTTACTTGTATGTATATATTTTTAACATTTTACTTGTAACTTTTTGCTGCAATTAAGAATGTTCAAGAGGGAAATTATTTGTAGCTCATATATCTCAATTCAAACCAATATCTGAAAGCGAAGCAACAGTTGCAAAGGGCAGATTCCTATAGCTCGTAATGTTCCAGGGCAGAATGATGCATAATAAGTGCTAAACATGTCTTAGGTATCGAACATTAATGTACATGATGTTACCTTTTTCACTAGGTCAAGACACTGTCAACAAATACAGTAATGGTGAATCCACTGGCATCAGGTATTGTCAACCCCCGGGGCAAAATTATTTACCCTTCTTGCAGTGAAAAACTCACAGACAAAAGCCGCTGTCTTTGGACAATGCCAACAATGGCATGTATTACTTGAGCAATCAATGCTATTCTATAGCAGCCTGTGACGTTGAATACGGGTGGTCATTGTCAATAGCATATTATTTGGGCAGTCACTTCTATTTTAGGACGTCTTTCTATATATGAAAAGGGCGGACTCCTGTGCCACAGTAAAGGTAAATTAAGAATTACAATTTCTGATATTTACTAAAGAATAACATGCAAACAGCTATCAAGTTGGTTAGTCCTGTTTTCCTAAAACCGCGATTGTGTCCAAGTAAACACAGTCTGATTTCACCTCTCAATTCTTTCTATTTGCTTTTTTGTTAAATGATAACAAGACAGTAGTATAAGAGGGCTACTTCTGAACCACTTTAGCAATTTTAAATCTTAATTAACAATAATACGACACTCAGGAGGATGAAGGTTTAGTCCAGACCCCTCCCTCTACTCCCCAAGCCCTTGCGGCGCAGCAGAGTTCTGTTAATTTGCAGTATACTTTTTACTGTTAGATATCAACCTTCAAAGGTGCGTGGGTGCGATGGTGGAAGTAGTAAAGAAGCGCGGGAGACTAGCAGGGGCGTAGTAGAAGCGCACAAAATGTAGCTGTAAGGCCTTATGGTCATGCTACAGCTCTTCCAACTGGACGCCAAACTGTGCAACCTTGTGCTGCTATTGAGTCACGAAAGGCCTTGCCAGGATCCTGGAGGCCACGTGTGAGGGCTTCCAGCAAGATGGCCCGCTGAAAAACAATCACTACCACTACTGGCTGTTAGCGAGTGAGGAAACCCAGATGTGTCTCGAGATTGGCATGAGCGAGGCTTTCTGCAACAGAGAAGGGAAAGAGATCCACTGGAACCCCTCGGTATCCCAGAAACCCCAACAAACGGAGACAGAGACCCCTGCTTGTGGCCCCTTGACCTCACACCTCTTTGACCCATGTTAAAAATGTGTTAGGTCAGCCGCAACATCCCCTCCCCTTTGCTAGAGACCTGTCACAAGGCCACCTCCTACATAAGAGTGACTTGAACCGGGAGGGTGTGCAACAAATCATAGTAGTTTACCACCGCGTTCAGTGTGAAATAAACTTTACGAGGGATGACCGGCAGAACTAATTTGGAATCACTTTTATTTTATATCTGCAGGTTAATAAAGACATTATCATCCCTTAGCCAAAGAGGCGCTGAAAGAGCTTCGGAAGGACCCAATAAGTACGAGCCACTAGTGAAAAATTACTTGGTCTAGGCTAGACATTACAAAGTTTATACCTATTTGAAGGGAACATGCATCTACGTAGAAAACGAAATCCCATACGGTTTCCCCATGTTGCCCAGAGCTGAAACCGTAAGGAACGGCGAGTGGGCCTTTATTGTTGTGCCTTCAGAGACAAGGATATGCCATTATGTCATGCCAGTGCTAGACTTCCAAGACACCAACGGCCTCAAGGCCATATCCCCAGACTCATCTTGATAACGAGGTTGCAGGCCTGTGTATCGTTCCTTTTCCTCTTTGCTCTCTTCACGTCCTTGATGTCCTATATATCTGAGAGAGATAAATTCTGTGGATCCGTAGAAGGTGTCTCAATGCCGGCGCCTATCAATATGAAGATGGCAATATCCCCTCCTATTTTTCAGAGACTTGTCACAAGGCCATATTCTATATGAGAGTGGCTTGAACAGGGTGGGGGTTTGGTCACCAAGTCAGGATAGTTTACGAGAATGTTTGGTACGAAATATAGTCTAAAAGGGATGGCTGGCAGAACCAGTCAAAGGACTCCATAGCACTGGCCACCGTTGGAAGAGTTAGGCCAATTTGTTCTTGGCAAGAACTGTAAAAGCTTGTACTTATTTATAGGGGACTTGCGTCTACATAGAAAAAGACAGACGTCATAATTTTTGTTTTCAAGGCTGCCCAGAATGCTCAGACAGCAAGTGAGTCTCAAATGTCGTGCCTTCAGGGACAATGACATCCCGGTATTTTATGCCTGTGCCAGGCTTGCTAGGCATCCTTCAGTCTCAAGGCCATTACTCGCCCCAGGTATCGTCTTGATAAAGAAGGTTGAAGGCCTTCCTATAGTTCTTTTATCTCTTTGCCTTGTTCATGCCATTAACGTCTTTGATGTCTAAGAGATATAAAGTCTGTGAATCTGTAGAAAGTTTCTCCATGGCAGCGCCTATTTATGCGGAAACAGAACATCTCTGACTCCATCATGGTTCAGTAATTGTGGGATGTGTTTGACATCCAGCAGGATGATTCGCTTGAGGGTAATTGTGCTGATATCAACCCTCATTTTGCCTGTTTTAGGATCCCTACATGAATGTGTTAATTGTCACTGTCATAGACGTCTACACGAAAATTCTTAGTGATATTTCTGATGGCAACTCCAAGCTAAACTTTCTCTACTGCTTTGAGCGTAATGTTTGCCAGTAATTGATCAAAATCATTTTGGTGCCTAGCTTGATGCAATCGATGAAAAATATACCGCTAGTGATGAACACTAGTTTGTCGATCATTTCTTGCTAACCCATTACCAGGTTGAGAGTACCTTCATCTATTGGTTTCAACCCCATCACCATTTCCCCTGCATCATAAAACAGACCAACTGCTCTTTTAGAGCTGTAGTTACAATACCTACAATACGGGGTGCCGCTGTCTGGGGCCAGTTTCAGGTGTAGGGGTATTTGCTTGGGATCTAGGCGAGGATTTGGTAGGAACTTTCGAAGATCCTGCAGCTTGAATAACTGATCACTGGAGTAATAAAACATGACATGAGGCACATCCGATGGGAGTTCATGTAGCACAGCCTCCTGAGGGGTACACAGGTCCAGCAGGTTTGTGGGCACATATCGTACGACACAAACTTCTGGGATGTACTGCTGAGGCTGAAGGTGAAAGGGTTTGAGTCTAGTCAACTGCCTAGTTCCAACCAAATCAGCGACATCAGACAGGTACGTAAAAAAGTAGTGTCATGGCTATGCAGATGTCCCACACTGATATCTATTATGTTTTCAAGTTTGATGTTCAAGGGCGTCACCCCGCTCCCAGCCCGTAGTTACTTGCATGCGTTTGAAAGCATGTATACTTTATGTCTTCCTGGTCGATGTCTATCCAGTTTTACTTTGTGCTGATAACTCATAGTTGACATAAATAATGCTAAACACTCTGCAGCAGAGAGGTCTCTTGGAATGGTTTGTCTGGTGTGAGGTAAAATGTATCTTTTTCGATTTTCATCTGTATTGATAAAACTTCCCTCTTTTATGCTGACTACATTCAGCTCCCAGTCACTGTGACTGAAAAGGGTTGTAAGCAGATGCTGCTTCTTGTCCTACACTGCCACGTACTTTATGGCCTAAACGCTAAGTGAAGTCTGATGCACCAACACACTGACTTGCAAGTTGTCTACTCTGTTGTTAAAAAATGTACCAATTGGTTAATTGGGTGTTGCTTAGGTGAAATTATGTGCAGTGACTCGTAATTCATGCGTGAGAATTTCTTTTTTTCTTACACATCCTGGACTATTTCACACCTCAGACTTCTAAGCCCATGGTTACTCTACATGGCCCCATCACTGCCCGTCAAAAATAAGCAGTGGCCGACTGGTTTTGTGTGAGGCCTATCAGCTAGGCGATATTGCCGTGAGTGTGTGGGGGTTCGAATCCCGTTTGGGTTATAGTAAAATTTAGATTTATAACTTACCATTTTCTTTTAATAACTGAATGGCAAAGTCTTTTGCTAATTATGAAAAACACATTTGAGACCCTGAACCACTGCTTGTCAAACCAGTAGATTACGCTGCCTGAGTGCCTTAGCAATCTTGTTCTCGCTATGTGGCGTGGCATGGAAGGTAGAAGTGATCTTCTACTGTCTATAGTATTCGAACATGGGTGGCAGATTCTATACCTTGGTCCAAAAATTAGCATAACATAAAACTACTTTACAAGTTATGGTAATTTTTTAAATAATCCACGAAATGTTAAAGCTTCAATCAATGTTTTGGGAAGCATATAGTAACCGTAGCCGAGCATTTCTCTTTCTTATGCATAGAGAGACATTAATAATAGTTTGTTAAATGGCCATAATTTGTTATACATCTGATAACTACTATTTAAACAACTTTTTTCGAGATTTGGACTGTTATCTTGTGATAGAAATTGTCTGTGTTATTTAAATATCG
This sequence comes from Ptychodera flava, assembly GCA_001465055.1. Classification (NCBI taxonomy): domain Eukaryota; kingdom Metazoa; phylum Hemichordata; class Enteropneusta; family Ptychoderidae; genus Ptychodera; species Ptychodera flava. Next base: position 58,858 of record LD355222.1, on the reverse strand, counting down.
ACTGATTACAATACATAGTTGGTTAAATTTGTGACGGGCAGCAAGAAATTTTAGGCAGTGATTTTCGTATGCCTGACGGCTAGCTGCTTCGATCAATCGGCAAAACTTGTAGCTTTGGCAGGCGAAACCGAATTTCACGTCTATATATATTAACAAGCGTGGAGAATCGTTTTAATAGAATTTTCGCCACATTCAATCATTCATTTATCGCACGTTACAAGTGTTGCCAGCGTCAGCGTGAACAGTATATGATACTAATTATGCAAGCCGAAACCCTAGAAGTTACGCTTACCCCCCGTGGGGAGCTTACGAAGGTGTGAAATACTTATTCCCGTTATCAGTGTTATACGATACGACGTCGGGCAAACTTCGGAAAGCCGAAAAAAGTCGACTTGAGAGGGTTTGGAGACACGCCCACATGGCATTTTCCTTTTGCCATATTTAATGATCGCGCACGCTAAACGATAAAAGAAATAAACATAACTGTTCTATAGACCAACAACGGAATTTCTGTGATTTTGCAACATTAGCGTTTCATCAGACCTTTAAGGTTCTAATACAAGAAATCGACCTTTCAAAGCTGACGATTCTCTATTGGTTAATAAGCTCAGAACCCCCGTAAATTATACATTTTGCGAAAGCCTAGATATAGAGGAACATATTTGTTACCATAGTGTCACCATTGTTTCCATAACTATCACGTGATAGGTAATTTGCATAACCTTTCAAAAATCGGTTTTCCCTATGTTTTGTTTCAATGCTTTGAGATATATGGCTGACATTTGTGTGAGTGCAAGCTGTCCCAGGGATCTTTAAAAGCGTGTCTCAGAATTTTTTTAAACCTTCTTAAACAATTTTTATGCCAGAAAAACTTCCAGAGCAGCGACTGTAACCCTAGTTAATTTCTTTTAAATTGTGCTAAAAAAATAACCAAGATATAAAAAATCTGAGACACACTTTAGAAGAGCATTGTGACAGCTTGTATTCCAGCAAGTTTGAGTAAGATATTTTGAAGTATTGAGACAAAACATAGGGAAAACCGATTTTTGAAAGGTTATGCAAATTACCTGTCATGTGATAGTTATGTAAACACTGTGGTTACCAAATTGTTCCCCTATATCTAGGCTTTAAGAAAATGAATAATTTAAGGGGGTTCTGAGCTTATTAACCACCAGAGAATTGTTAGATTAAAAAAGGTCAATCTCTTGTCTTGGAACCTTAAAGGAAAGTCAGTGGAAATTAAGTTGTAATTTATCGGAAAAATTTAAAAGTAACACCTCCAATGAAGATTCAAATTATTTTTATACTTATAGGCACAAAATGATGACCAATTATCGCATAAATATTAAATGCCTTACATGTCCTGACAAGATGTGAATTAAGTGTCCAGCTGAATATCTAAATATTGTGGAACTACTTGAGCTTAATGACACAACTTTTTCACTCAAGCCTGAAGAGTAATAGCCATTTAATGTCATTTAATTTTATCTGGAATGTTAATTAAAAAATCATTATCTTTGCATCAAAAGGAAAATATTGCTGGTAAATGATGAGTGGGGAACTACCGAAGGTGGTATTTCTGCTGTCAACAGACAAGTTGCACAATTACTGGCTGACACTCAGCAGGATGTCTATGTAACAGCTCTTGAAGCATGCAAAGAAGATAAAGAAGATGCAATGTCGAAAGGTATTCATCTTGTTCTCCCGACTAAAAAACATCATTCTGACAAGAAACCTTCACTCGATTGGTTGACTGATTATCACTCAGTCCACTTTCCACAGATAAAACAGATGATGAATGTTAAAGTTGTAATTGGCCACATGCCAATAACAGGCATGGCTGCTCTCAATATCAACAACGAATCTTTTCCAACAAAGAATGTGAAAACAGTGCTATTCAATCATGTCATACCAGAAGACACTGAAATACACAAGGACAAGTGGTCACCTACAAATGTAGAGACAAAAGAGGCTGAGCTTTGTAGCCAAGCAGCAATGGCTGATGTAGTCTTCTCCGTTGGCCCGAGAATGTACAGTCACTTCGAAAACAAATACAGAAAGCTAACATCTGTCAAGCATGAACTCTTCCTGCCTATGCCAGATGAGAGGTTCTTTGCAGTCTCAATGGAGCGGCCATCGTCGGATTGCAAAATCCAGATCATGACATTTGGCAGGGTGAAGGGTGTTGCTAACCTGAAAGGATATGATCTTGCAGCAGCTGCTCTTAGCCGAGTTGTAGAATCCCTCAATAGGAAGAAATCTGACCGAGATCTTCCTGTTTGGTTAATTCGAGGGATACCCGAAGGGCATTGGAACGAGTCAAAAAAATATATCGAGAAGCACATAACAACGGGTCACCTTCAGTACATTCCGTATCCATATGGAACCCAAGACCAGATTCGAGATGACCTACAGCAGAGTCACCTGTGTCTAATGCCATCTCGCAGTGAGCCTTTTGGTATGGTTGGTCTTGAAGCCATTGCAACTGGTGTACCAGTCCTGCTCACCAAGCACTCAGGGCTTGCAAAGTTCCTGATTAAATATTTCCCAGAGGAAATATACAAAGAAGTTCTTGTTGATGCTGGTCTAAATGACAAGGAGAAGGAGAAAGATGTTCAATTATGGGCTGAACATATAGAACGTACTCTTGACAACTATGACGCAGCATTCAATAGGTCACAGCGAATGAAAGAGATTCTGAAGCATAGCAAGGAAGTGAGAGAAACCCATGAAGTATTCAAGAAGGTATGCTGTGAGTGAACACTCTGAATATCTTCAACAAAGACAAATCAAGAAACTGTGACGCAATATGTGAAGAAAAGAATTGACTCTTTTTACTATCTGAATATATTCAACATCTTAACATAATACAAGGCATAAACAAAGCACGTTTGGTGAAGATGACAACATAAAAATTAGTCAGTTGTATAGTCTTTGCATTAGAGAATTTTATCCCAGAGTTGGCCCTTAAAATGTAAAGAAATTCAACCAAAGCATAACTCATTACATTTGATAAAAACAGGCCTATTGTCAACCAACAAATACTCAAGGTTACCCCATTGTTCAGTAATCTGAAATAGAAATTTCAATGTGATTAAAAATAACTTAATATAGTACTGAGATTGCTGAAAGACTCAGTATGCGCATTTAATATGAACTAGCTTATGCATGATGTTCCGCACCATTGACTTGTACTTGTTTGGAGTATCCAACTGTTTCTTCTGAAGCTAGATATTACAATTTTAATTAATGAGAAGTGCTACTTAATTTTCTGGTCGTTAATTTTAATATGGCGCACCACAACAAATCAATGTACTTTCACTTGCGTTGTCTCTCATAGCAAGTGCAAACTTATAATGGCTAGTAGCGTTGTTGTATTTGGCTCAGATTTTTCCTAACGTCAGAGTGTTGAATATTGTAAAATAATCAAGCATTTACTCGTATGTTTTTCGATTCATCTCAAGGGAAAATAAAGAAACAAGATGCCTTAGTGAGCTCATCTTTTTAAACATTATCACTTCAACAAAACAATAATACTAGAACTTACGATGATATGTTAATGTTTTCTTTTCAACTTATGTCTTTCTCAACAGAAATATAGTTTAGATATTATTCACTATATGTAAATTTCATTTAAATGTTTTTAGAGTGTGTGGCAAACGGTTGTTGGTTAATGCAATTTTATAGTCTTTCTACCAGTACGTATACTCTACTACTCTTTATTTAGTTTTTTATTTGTATTAAACAAACTGATACATATGTTCAATTCAATTTAATCAGTCACGCATTAGCATCCCTACAAAATCAGCATTCCTTAATGATAGTCACACTACCTGTATTGCTGCTGAATGTGTTAAAGTGCCTATGTACAAGAGCAAAAGTATTTTGTAGCAATCTTCTGATTCTCTGAAAAACTTCATGTTGCAATAGTCATGAGACATTCACAAAGCAAATAGCATTACGTTTTTATGTAGCTAACAGTTTCATTATTATTGGAAGTATTAATTGTCATACTTTATCTAATGATAAACAGAAATAAGTTAGCATTAAATTTAATGTTGGTTTGTTATACTGTAAATCAGCTACTTCCACAGAAATATAAGTGGTCGTAGATGGTATAGAAAATATTTTCGTTCACATATCTGAAGTTTAGGGGTAATATTCGGAAAACATTTTCCTTAGTATAAGTATTCAGAGGTGTTACTTATTCAGCAACAAATAATTTGTTTTATGAAGTTTGATATTAGACTGTTAGAATTAAAATATTTATCTGCAGAGTTGTGTGACAATGTTAGACTTCTTTTAGTATATTGCAAAAACGCAAGTTTACAGAATAAGTGACGAAAGCTTGATGAAAGCATCTAGATTTATTCAAACCAAATGAAACTTACGTTTTACGAATACTTAAGCCTTTTATCTAAATGTTGTGAAGTGCAACATGGCCAAGGATACATCAGCAGTAGCTTCCACAATATAATTTACAGTTATTCAAGATGTTTAAATATATCACATAAAATGCAACGTTACTGAAAAATACCAATCACTAGGATATTTTCCCGTTCTGAATCAATTATAGTTACCCATTTCTTTCAGACCTGTTTCCCTGATGTTTTATATAGTAAAAATACAAAAAAAAACCAAATGATTTATTCCTGTTACTTTAATTTATCATGTGCATTTAATGGAAAATACGTATGTATTCATCGTATAGTTCGGTCGCACTGTGTGTTTGTGGGCAACATGGGTCCAGACAGAATCAGCAAGGGTAGAGTTGGCACTTATCAAACTGATGCACTACAATTTCTGGTTTTTTATTCCACAGGCCTAAAATGGTAATTGCCCCCTTGCAAAATATTAATGTAGTTATGGCCACTCAACTACATCTGCCATCCGCTCCCTATCGATTCTGTCCAGGCAATAGTCTTAAAAAATGTGGAATCTCCTGTGCTCAAAACTATTAAATGAGTTCACTTAAACTGTGCAGACTTCTTTTGAGGTCACATCAGCTGTATTAAGATTAATTATCTAATGTAAAACCTCAAGATTTCTTTACAAAACAGTTAATGTAATGACTAAGAGATTTTATGAAGTAAAGTCACAAATAGCACTGTAACATTATGTTCCTTGCATGGAACACATTCTCCTTTCATGTTATCTTTTTTCAAAATCTGCATATTTTAAAAAATATTTCCCTCTGTAATTTCAGCAAAATGTAACAGAGTTAACATCAAATGACTGATTTCAGTCCCACTTCTTTTAGTAATGTAGTAATGTAACAAACAAGTGGTATTTGGCTTGTTTCAAGGTATAATATGTACCGTATATAAAACCTGCTCAGTTATAGTCAAGAACAAGAATTAACATTAACCTTACATTCTTTTTATGTTCAAAGCAGCAACTGTAATGGTTTTATTAAGATCATTTCACTCGTATCGTTTGTTAAACAAACGAATACGCCGGTTTTGTGTTGTAAATTCTTCAATCCTCTTTCATTGTCATCAGATCTAGAAACTTACGTTGACAGTGTCTTTCTCTCTCGAAGAAGAGGTCTAGTTCCTTTAGTGCTTAATAAGAATGTGGATCATGTATCAAGGTATTCATGACACAATCTAATTCTGGTTTTATGATTATGACTATTCTCTGCAAGTGACAAATCGCTTTTCTAGTAGTGTTTAAAACAATTAGATAAAACCACCATATATGCTTATCAGATTTATTGAGAAAAAATTGATACTAACTTTTAATTTAGTATATTTTACCATCACTATTATTCAGATAGGACCTTAGTTCACTAGTTTGGTTATAATTTTTCAATTCATCAATTGCATCTTAATTTTGTATTACTCTTTTTTTAAAGGGACAGATTCACTTTCTTCGTCATTCTTATTCATTTTGACTTCTTTGATAAGGAAAGTGATGTTCTGTGACAACTTGAAAGACCATGAATAGTTATGAATTAAACATAACTGAAGTCCTGCTGACTAAAATGGAAAGTTCTCACAAAAACTGGTATCTACCATGAATCCTGTTACCATAAATAATGATATGTTAAGGAGAGAAGAGCCACTTTCATTCTCGGCAACACCAGCTAAAAACATAACCTTTAATTCCATGTTTTGCAATAGGATGGGTTGACCCATGAACATGGAAACGAGTTTGAAAGGGCTACTCTACTACCGATAGTCATGATCTTGAAATGAAGTGCTTATTGTTCCTCTGAACCTAACACTCCATGAAGAAAGAGTATCTTTGTCCCTTTAAATTGTCATTTTTTAAAGTCTTTATTATGTTGTTTTTCTCGTGTACTTTTTGAATTTGTTGGGTTTGAATTTTACGGTAAGAGTAACCTTTTCCCCATATTTTGTCCTTGTTAAAGATTTTGGTGTTTTCGCCTTCTCTCGTGTTTTTTCGTGATAATAGAATAGAATGTTTCAGTGGTAATGGTTTTATCTTCTAATGTTTCAGTGGGAATGTTTTTATCTTCATTGAAAATCTTAGTAGTCAAGGTCAGAGATGCTACCTCAGAAACTTTTATCAAGAAGTACAGTTTGTTGTGTAAATATTGGTATTCATTCAGTCAGGCAGCAAACAACGGCAAGGAAAGTACGCAAAGGGGAAAGGAAACTGCAAAAAGTCTCACAGAGGATGATGCAAATGATTTCATACCCCATCATAAAATGTTTGAGTTATATGTAAGGAGATTTATATTAAAAGGGCGTAGTTTGCCAAATTGTAGCTCATTAAGTTTTCCGGGGTAGCAATCTAAGTGCCTTTGTTGATTTCAAATTGATCACTATATTTTGAATCGATCCAATGTGTTGTAGCTAGTAAAGTTTCGTTGGGTTTCCCTTTCGAGAGATTTTATGTTTAGTTCGGTTTTTAGACAAGATTGCACTACATTATATTACGATTGTTAGAATTCTGTCATTTGTGTCTTGCAACACTTTAATAGTAAATCTGAACATCGTAGTGATTAACAGGGCTTGACATGAGATGAAATGACCACATAACCGTATGTCTACTCAGAATTCATTTGAAACAGCCAACTATATTATTTTGGCAGTCCTAACCGGAAAAAGTAACTGAGATTACATGTAATGAAATTTAATGGTTGTGATTACAACTAGCATCCCTCCCATGTTGTCGGCATAAATTACATCAACTCAATTTTTGATCGCTACATGTATCATCGGGAGCACATAGTTGAAAAAAAACATTTAAAAATACAGACCCTGGTTGCATACATTTAAAGCATGCCACTTTCCACCTGAATAACAAATATTTGATGAGTGGAGAGGGAAAAGGTGTATCAAAGAATCAGATCAACATTAATTTGTTTGTGCACACAAACAAAGTTTGCAAATGAAAGTGACCAAGCGTCACTTTTTTGCAAACTTTGCTTGTGTTTACAAACAAATTACTGTTGATCGAATGTATAATTACAAGTCAATAAAACGTTGTTCCAATATCCATGAGTGTCTATTCTATCAAATATCCCAGTACTATAAATGTATAAAAAATCATACACTAACAAGTGACTTGGCCATGGTAGTTGAGACTTCCTAACATGGTTTAGAGATAATTGCTATAGAAAACGTTACATAGCACCACCAGCCCAGACGACCTTTTCACAAGACATTTCTGCTAGTCATGGCAATAATTTTCCAGCTTCATGCTGTAGCTGACAATTCTCATGTCAAGCCCTGTATATTTTTAGTTTATGATTCACTGAGGTTTGTGGTACCTGACGGTGGAAATGGTACAACAATTACGAGAAATTATATCATATTTTCTGACAAGTTGATTCTGATCTTGTCATTTTAAGTACTGATTAGGGTATTTTAACTAAGCAGTTACGACAATTATCATATCTATAGCTTTTAAATCAAACAATATTGCAAGTAGTTTTTACTTCTTCTGGTAATAAAGACATGGTTGTGTTAAATCAACCAAGAGTCCTACGCTCAGTTTTTTGTTAAAGGTTTCTTGACTATTAGTTGAAGACTAAATACGGACGCAAATCAAGGTAAGATTGTCATGCTCACCCTTTGTCCCTGGTGACATATTTTGGAGATGAAAAAAGGGAATATGATATAATCATCAAAGTATTTGAACAAATATCAAATTATCAAAATTAGTAATTAATGTGATATGGAACTGAATCGGTGTATGGCACCTTAAATATTAACTATGGAACAATTCGACGTGATTATGACAAACATGAAAAGGAGGATATATGACAGATGGTATATTATAACTATGGTTAACTATGTTTTACGGTTCTAGACTTGAAAATCATGACAAACAGCTACCCATATTGCTTCACATTACGGTACAAATTGTTGGACACTTGCACAGCATGGTTATGTGCTTATACCAACTTTGGAACACATCGGTCCCGGCATGTCTTGGTTGCTGTGTGGACATGAAAAATACTGAATACCTTGTTGCCATGTTGGCGAAAACAAATCAATATGCATATCTATGAATAAGATTTTGTTTACTTTATGATGTTAAAATCAAATGCATTTTGAAATTGACATTTTTTCCATATCTTATGGAGCCCTATTCAGATCAAGTCGCCATTGAAACGGACATGGTGACCCCCATTTTTCATTTAATTTTTAAAATTTTACAATATCAAAGATTATATTTACCAAATTTAATGAAAATGACATTAATTTTACTTTTAGAGTGATTTTGTATTACTTCACCTCAAATCAAATTGATCTAGGCATGTTTTAGTTACAGGTTATAGACGTAATAAAGTTTGAACAGAATGGTTACCTTGAGCCACATTTAATTGTATCACAAAATATAAAAGCTGACAAATTAAACATTGCAACTGTAGGTTATAATTACAAAATGTGCTATGTAGCAGCTTTGAAAGAAATCAGTCCAGGCAAACAGCTACATTTAGATCAAGTGCAATCACCTGTCCAGCTATCGTTCCAGACAGAGTTGTCCTATCCAGGTATACTGTAACTTTAAATTGCTGAGTAGGCGACTTTCAAATATCTGGTGATATTAAACTTAATCGTTTATATCGTACATACTGTGTGTCCATCTCATACACAGTTGAGTTGTAACACCAAATTGAAACCTATTGTGAATTTGTGGGTATCACCATCCTAACCGTCCATGCTTGAGAAGCAAATGCTCTTACATGTGTAATGCTCGTTACATATAAGCTTAAAGAACAACTAGAAAGCATTTGCAAGCAAAAGCGAAGGTCCAGAGACTAGAGCAGCGGAAGAAACAAGAGATTGTGTGACAAAGATAGGTGCAGAATGAAAGAGTGCTTTAGGGCTGCTAGCAGTAAACACCATAGTACAACTAAAAGCAAGGCAGTCCACAGATTACAAATGCCTACATGTACGGTGAAAAGGCAACAGATACATACGAGGGCGACAACGCATGGAAATGTATATCAAACGACATTCTCGTGAGCCAGAGCAATAATTTTCGCACCGCTGACTGGATCTGTGCAAGTATGCTGCCTAGCTCTGCATGGCAGGGCTGTGTGTTACCGGCGTTAAACAGCCTCGCAGAGACTGATATAGGAAAAACCGCTGGTGGCTCCTCAGAAATACGGCGGGCAGTTTCTCCGCCAAAACAGCCGATTTTGAATCCAAATTTTGCATTGATCTTCGTTTTGGAGCACACCCACCTCGCCTAGGTACACGATGTGCCCAGCCGCGATTGTAAACTTACGGAAAGCGTACTTTTCTCTCTCTATGCGAGCGAAGCGATCGATCCGCTGCCATTGTCTCATGAGAATTCGGGCGAAACAGTATAGCACCACGTACGGCGATTATTTAGAGAAAAATAAAATCAAAAAGCAACAAAAAACAAAGCGAAAGAAAGCTAGAATTATTAATAGCTGAACGCAATATGATAGTCGAGCAATGCAGAATAAAAAATAAATAAATAAACACACAAGAAATGCCCGTAAAACCCGTCCGAGATGAGCGATGAAGTCATAAGCGTGTCGCAATGCATTCTGCGTAATTAAAGGGAAACCTAAGTCCAGCGACATTGACCGTTTATCCCTTCCAAAGTCACCCTTGAATAAAATGCAGCTCAAATTTGCAACATAATTGCACGCGCCGACGACTACGGAGCGACGAAAAGGGACATTGAAGTAGACGACATTTATGGAAATGAGCTCGGAATTCCATGGGCGCGAAAGGGCTCATGGGAGGAGCGTGCGTGACGTCATCGGCGATACACGAACGTGTGTAACAGCTTACCAAAGCATTGGAGTCTATGACTGCAGCAGTGCAGTTCTGCACGTTACGACTCTTTAATGCTCAATAGCATAAAAAATGATTAACTGTTGTTCACTTGAGTGCAAAAATCACTCAAGGAAGAACAAACTGAGTCAGCTTTTATCGTCGTCCCACAGAACAGCTTTTTCGAAG